>JAQFVV010009391.1:5000-10000 GCA_028023455.1 Epiperipatus broadwayi | reverse complement strand
GTAGATAGATAGATAGATAGATAGATAGATAGATAGATAGATAGATAGATAGATAGATAGATAGATAGATAGGTAGGTAGGTAGGTAGGTATGTAGGTAGATAGATAGATAGATAGATAGATAGATAGATAGATAGATAGATAGATAGATAGATAGATAGATAGATAGATAGATAAATAGATAGATAGATAGATAGATAGATAGATAGATAGATAGATAGATAGATAGATAGATAGATAGATAGATAGATAGATAGAATAGATAGATAGATAGATAGATAGATAGATAGATGTTTTTATAAATGAATATGCTCACAAAGATATAGCTATATTAAAATAAAATGGTTAAATGAATATCTTGTATTAAATATAATATAAACATGAAATAGAATAGGAAACTGAAATTGAAATATTCTGAGTTATTATTAAAAGAAAGTTCTGTTACATTTTTCATTTAGTTCTCATAATGGATATTGCCATGTTGTCTAATTTTGTATATATTATTATTATTATTATTATTATTATTATTATTATTATTATTATTATTATTATTATTATTATTATTATTATTATTATTATTATTATTATTATTATTATTATTATTATTATTATTATTATTATTATTATTATTATTATTATTATTATTATTATTATTATTATTATTATTATTATTATTATTATTATTATTATTATTATTATTATTAATATTATTATTATTATTATTATTAATTATAGTAGTGATAATGATAATGATGATATTTCAACAATAACCTTTACTATACCTTTGAGTTACATAGTATTACATAACTTTGATTGTAAGGGTTACAGGTGCAATCATGTTGTATAGTGTCTGTCCATGTTAAAACACTTAATAAAACAATGATATTCTTTCCAAAATATATGTAATATTCGAATTTATAAATATATATTAAGTACAATAATATTCATATAATTTAACTTATTTTATTAGAAGTACTTTTGATTATATTTATTTTAGTCTTTGTCAACTATATAAGGCTGAATAATCAAAATGAGACATCATTTCATAACTCCCATAATTCTATTCATAATTTGTTTTGATTATTCAATGTTATATAGTTGACAAATACTAAAATGAATATAGTCAAAAATCTTTCTAATAAAATAAGTTAAATTATGTGAATATTATTGTATTTAATATATATATATATATATATATATATATTTGAATACCCATCCAAACTCCTATTAACCATTAACACACAAATTGACTGATTTGTCAGCTTTCCTGTTTAGAAATCCCCACTTATGCAGATTTGAAGTGGACAGAAAAAACAACTTAACACACTACCTCAAAGACCTGGCAGAGGTTGGATTCAAACAAGGAACCATCAATAGGAGAGTCAAGCAGTTTTACAACAATTTAAGAATTAACCAGACCAAAGAAGACAAACCACATATGCTACTGCCATACCTATCCAATGTGGGCAAAAAATTGGTTAAAAAACTTGCCACTGATTTTGATATAAATTTTTGCAACCAACAGGCTGATCAATAATTCAAAGGATAAAATCACACCAGATCAAACCCCCTCAAGTGGTGTACAAGATGTCATTCCCCCAAATAGGTTGCAGGATGACATACTATGGGAAACATGTGCAAAACTGGTTGTCATCTTTATCACCCTATTCCATGGGTCCTGTTCTGTAGCACAACTTGGTATTTCACTAGCATTCTCCATATTTATCTAAATATAATATATATTCTTATATGATAACTATTACCATCAAAGGATTACCACCCCTTGCCATCATCCTAAAACACCATTAACTATCCAAGCAAAAGCAGCTCAATATTTTGGAACATCAAATAGCCTCTGGTCACATGTTCGAACCGACTCTAGTTAAGATTATGTGCTCTGAGTGCAATGATGCCAAGCAAAAAGTAAAAGAAGCATGTTTTATAGCAGACAATCCTAATGCCATTAATAGGAGAGATGCTTGATTCTCAATTTCTAAAAAAATGGATGGCCTATATAATTTACATACATTTGCATACATCAACATTGCACAAGTTAACACAAAATCATTATTAAACCAAGCTATGAATATGGAAACATGCAATTTCCTGAAAGTGCTCAGCTAGAAAGTATTGAAGATAGCTTCCCTGATATGTGGTTAGAGCACAACTTAGATAGATAGATAGATAGATAGATAGATAGATAGATAGATAGATAGATAGATAGATAGATAGATAGATAGATAGATAGATAGATAGATAGATAGATAGATAGATAGATAGATAGATAGATAGATAGATAGATAGATAGATAGATAGATAGATAGATAGATAGATAGATAGATAGATAGATAGATAGATAGATAGATAGATAGATAGATAGATAGATAGATAGATAGATAGATAGATAGATAGATAGATAGATAGATAGATAGATAGATAGATAGATAGATAGATAGATAGATAGATAGATAGATAGATAGATAGATAGATAGATAGATAGAGTAGATAGATAGATAGATAGATAGATAGATAGATAGATAGATAGATAGATAGATAGATAGATAGATAGATAGATAGATAGATAGATAGATAGATAGATAGATAGATAGATAGATAGATAGATAGATAGATAGATAGGTAGGTAGGTAGGTAGGTAGGTAGGTAGGTAGGTAGGTAGGTAGATAGATAGATAGATAGATAGGTGGGTAGGTAGGTAGGTAGATAGATAGATAGATAGATAGATAGATAGATAGATAGATAGATAGATAGATAGATAGATAGATAGATAGATAGATAGATAGATATAGATAGATAGATAGGTAGGTAGGTAGGTAGGTAGGTAGGTAGGTAGGTAGGTAGGAAGGTAGGTAGATAGATAGATAGATAGATAGATAGATAGATAGATAGATAGATAGATAGATAGATAGATAGATAGATAGATAGATAGATAGATAGATAGATAGATAGATAGATAGATAGATAGATAGATAGATAGGTAGGGTAGTAGTAGGTAGGTATGTAGGTAGATAGATAGATAGATAGATAGATAGATAGATAGATAGATAGATAGATAGATAGATAGATAGATAAATAGATAGATAGATAGATAGATAGATAGATAGATAGATAGATAGATAGATAGATAGATAGATAGATAGATAGATAGATAGATAGATAGATAGATAGATAGATAGATAGATAGATAGATAGATAGATAGATAGATAGATAGATAGATAGATAGATAGATAGATAGATAGATAGATGTTTTTATAAATGAACATGCTCACAAAGATATAGCTATGATTAAATAAAATGGTTAAATGAATATCTTGTATTAAATATAATATAAACATGAAATAGAATAGGAAACTGAAATTGAAATATTCTGAGTTATTATTAAAAGAAAGTTCTGTTACATTTTTCATTTAGTTCTCATAATGGATATTGCCATGTTGTCTAATTTTGTATATATTATTATTTAATAATAAAACAAGTATTATTAATTGTGAAATTACTAAGGAACCATGGTATCTTAATTGACAATATTTAAGAATAAACCATACGTATAATAGACTATAAAGTGTTAAATGCTATTCAAAGAAGAAAACTACTAAGAACAATTGCGTATTTAATTTTGCCCTACAACGAAGAATGTCTTATTTTTTCAGTATAATAAAGGAGAAATTAATTGCTTGTGTGTGTGGTTTGGTACCTCAAATAGATATGCTATGAACACTGGAGGTGCTTTAGATCAGATTCAAGTTATGATTATATTTTAAGTTACCTGCAGAAGTTTATTTTATTTAAAATTCAGTTTAGAATGTGTCCCATATTATTTCATGAACCCGGAGCAGAGCTTTGCAATGAACTTTTATTTTAAGTTACAAAACAAATAATTTTTGTTTCTTTTATTTTTTATTGCTTGTCATTATTAATGTATATTATTGATAATAGGATTACTTATTATTATGTTTTATTGATAATTTAGGTTATTTTGACCTTGAATCCAGTATCCGATGCGTATCCAAATGAGGAATACACCGGTAAAAATTGATTGTATACTAATAGGTCTTATTGTTCTTTTACGAAGGTAAATATTTTTAAATATATTATTAGAGAAGTTTATATTTATTTTGTATACTTTATTATCTCAAAGTGAAATTTTGTTCTTTTTTCAATCAATGAACGTATAATAGAAATAGTTTGCTAGATAGGAAGAAAAGTTCATTCTTAATAATTATAACCATTAAATTTTAAAAGTAACCTAGAAGTTTATTCTGAATTAAAAGTTATACCTTGATGCAATATTTAATTACCATGTTGCCTGCATAGTGTATAATTAAGAATTAATTTTATATAGACTTCTATTTGCGGGTGTGTGTCTGTTGTGCACAATTATGACATTTGTTTGATAAAGTTCAGTTTGTGAATATTTTTATGTATAAATTTCAGATGCTGTCGTATTCTACTGAATGGAACAGATGAGTATGTTAACTGTATGTATTTATCTGCCAGCGTGTATTTATAATGTTCGATATTTAGAAGAGCTTTGAGAATGGAAAGAAATCTGATTGCGTTATAATGTTTGTAGGGATAAAAGATTTTGCTTATTTAGTATATGTTTTTCCATGAGTAGAGCCTAGTTGATGTTATATGCGTATCATTAAATGATATTTTTCGAAGTTAAGTGCCCTGGTGATGAGGAAGAGGTTTCCCACCAGTGGTGTATTTAGAAGTAGATGAATTATTGTTGAAGTATGATTAAATGATGTTTAGGAAGTTATGTGAAATTTTTCTTATATTTTTGGTGATGAGGAAAAGGTTCCCCACCAACAGTGTATTTAGAATCAGATGAATTATTGTAGAAGTGTTCCGTAAGAGTTTATCTGCTCCTCATGTCGATTTCCCTTATAGTGTATAGTCTGTATAATCATGAAAATATAGCCCTGTGTTAATTAGTATGTGGCCAGATAAATTGTTAAATTAATTCTTGATGTAAT
>JAQFVV010009390.1:0-13503 GCA_028023455.1 Epiperipatus broadwayi | reverse complement strand
AGTTCCTTTTACATATGGAACACAAATCCTAATAGCTGACTTATTATCTTTTTGTTTCCTATTTTGTCTATTTTGGGCTTGAAATAAGGCTTTTTTTATAAATTTGTAATTATAACTATTTGCTAATAAAACACTATTAATATGATTTATTTCTTCTTTCAGATGTGTGTCAAAGGTTAATTGCTCTATTTAAAAGGGTTTTGACTACAGAAACTATCTGAGTTGGGTGATGATGAGAATGTAAATGTAAATATCTGTCTGTGTGTGTATCCTTTCTTTAAATAGAAAAAGATAAACTATTTGGTGTTCTGGTGACTAGAACATCAAGAAAAGGGAGTTTTCCATCAGACTCTGTCTCCATTGTAAATTTAATATGAGGATGCATATTAAATAGAGCAATTAACCTTTCAGATGACACACATCTGAAAGAAGAAATAAATCATATTAAATAGAGCAATTAACCTTTCATATGACACACATCTGAAAGAAGAAATAAATCATATTAATAGTGTTTTATTAGCAAATAGTTATAATTACAAATTTATAAAAAAAGCCTTATTTCAAGCCCAAAATAGACAAAATAGGAAACAAAAAGATGATAAGTCAGCTATTAGGATTTGTGTTCCATATGTAAAAGGAACTACAGACAGTATCGGACATATATTAAAACGCTATAATATAGATACAGCATTTTCTGCTCATCAAAAGATCAGCAATATAATAACCAAGCCTAAGGATTCAATCCCTCTTGAATCTCATGGTGTCTATCAAATCTCATGTAAAAATTGTAAAGCTTCTTACATAGGTATGAGTAATCGTCACATCAATGTTAGGAGAGATGAGCATGCTAATGCAGTTAAACAACACTCATCATCATCAGCACTCTCACTCCATACTATAGATTCAGGTCATAAAATAGATTTTTCTAGTACCAGGATCACATCCAGATGTGATAATCTCTACCAATGCAAAATCAGAAAAGCCATTGAGATACTTAAAAGGCCAGATTGTATCAATAAGCGAGATGATACGTGCAAACTTCCTCCTATTTGGAAAGATTTCTTTAAAAAACATTCTTAAATTTAACATTTTTGCTATTGGTGGGATTTTTAATGTTTTATTCAAACCAGTGATTGTAGCGCCTCTACAACCGTCTTTCTACCTTTTTATAACTCTGTGGATGGCTTGTGTGACCAAGTCGAAACATCAGTATATTGATATTAAAAGTTTTTAACACGGATGAACCCGCAAAATATGTATTTTATATATTTAACCCGTGCAAATCTTCGTTTTAACATATATATATATATATATACAAGATTTCAATAAACATTTTTCTTTTTTCTCTATAATCAACAAACTACTTTATCATAATATTATCTTTAGTTTAAATAAACTAGCTCTTGTCATGTGTGTGTGTATATGTGCATGGTGGTTATATCATAGGATATTTGTGATGTATATTTAAGCATTTATTGCCTAGCTCATATTCAAATGGTTTTAGTGTGTTGCCATGGTCATTTGCAGACTAACCTGGGTAGCATTATAGGTCATCCTTACAATATATAATGAAACATAATTATTTGTCTCTACAACTGCTTTTAATATTTAAATCAGAGGACTGGCTTCATCAGAAAATATAGCCAAATATCTCCCTCAAAACTTAAATATTAAAAATCATTTGGATATCTGAGAACATAATAAATTCTTATTAAACTTTTTTTAATCAATAAACAACTGATTTATTGAGATAAATGTCTTAGTTAATTTTTTTATAAAAACACACAAAAAAAAAACTTTAACAATTTCTTATCAAACTTTACAAAAAATAAGAATTAATTTTTAACTACAAAAAAAAAAAACCAATATATATATGTCAGTGCAAAAAGCAAAAATACATTTTTAAAAATCATATGTGCACAAAAAATCACATATTCATATTAAATCTCACATATAAAAAATATCTTATTGAATTAACCAATAATAATTAATGAATTAAAGACAGTGTCTTAGAAAACTAGATAATTCAAGGTTATGATAGTACCTACATTCATATTATGAGGATATGAAGTCTTAAATTTATAAATAAATAAAAAACTTCCTATTATCTTTCTCTTGTGAAGGAAAAAATATTCTTTAAACATGACCACTCTTAAATGACTGATTGAATGATCTAGTAAATAAAATATTTAGAAACTGGTCTGTCTTTATTTATATTAATAAACAAAAACAAATGAGCTATTATAGGATAATGGAGAAAATTAGTTCATCTTAGAGGGGGGTTGTCAAATAGTAGTAAATGATAGTTGCCTGGCAATGTCAAAAGATAAAGTTATCTCTGTTTACATGAATATAATGTTTTAATGTTAATTTTTTATTAAACTAAAAATACATGCATTTTCAATAAATCGTAAGCTTGTGGTTAAGACCTGTAGAGATCCCTACCTTCACATTTTCATGCACATATTCTTGAGGTTTACTACCTTAGTAAATATTACTTTCATAATCAATGTGCATTTAAATAAATTTATAATAAATATATGTAAAATTTAGAATAAAAAGGTATAAAATGTATTATCAATTTTAATTGGCAAATTACAAACTACAAATAATTTTTATGAGATTAATACAAGATGCCATTAAACAAAAAGCCATAAAATTAGTAAATTTCAACAATTTTGTAGAGTATTTTAACACAAACACATTAACGACTTTCACAAGAAAAACATGCATTTAATATATATTAATGGGGTATTTTTAATATATATACATTAATGGGTAATTTTTGAGCAATTTCCTGATATATAATTAAAATGTGTAACAATACTAAAGATATCACATGCTATTATGGACTGAACAATAACTAAATTACCAAAATTTATAAAATATTATTTCTGAAAACATAAAATATACACATATGTTACTTATTGTGCAATATATAACAGGAATTGTCACAATAAATAAATGTAAATGGTCTCTTCAATTTTATTAATAGGTTGATTAAATTTTCTAGAAAAAATGGAGATTTGAAGTAAAAATTTTACACTCCCCCCCCCCCCAAATGACTATGTGATTGTGGAAAGTATCAACTGAATGGGATTTATTTAGATATAAGTATTTTTTTAAAAAAAATTTACAAAAAAAAGAAAAACAATTTTTCCACAAAATAAAAAAAAGTAACTTTTATTAGTAATTCATATTGGTGGCCAATTATTTTTTATTTCATTCATTATACAAATAAATGCATCCTCATCTTTACAACACCTGCCCCATCTAAATTTGGCCAAATACGAATCTAAATGTTGTCAAGATGATCTCCAATTGTTGCTTGTTATGCCATTTCATGGAACCCCAAAGTTTTTGGATGTTCTGGGTGTGGATGCATGTTTCAGGATTGATGAAATTATATTTGTAATTTACACAAAAATGGTCATAACCAGCACTTCTCAAAAAAAAAGTTTAATTACGAAAATTGTGCAATAGAAATCAAAAGGAAAATAGACTTATTTACTCACTTACAATCAACTTAATTCAGCAACAATGAAATGAACTACAATGCCAGTAACTACTAAGAAACACTGCAATGAAAATCAAGCTAACTGCAAAGAAAAAAGCAGTGAAAATCAAGCTGTTGTCAGAATGAAATCTTGACAATAACTGAAAAAAAAAAACAACAGATTGTATATATGATAAGAAATCTCAAAAAATAGTCAGGGGGGGGGGAATTAAGATCGGACATATGATAAGAAATCTTGACTTGAATTATTTGACCTAATCGCAATGTTACACATTTATCTTGGATGTGAATATGTGCAACAGGACTAATATGTGTTGTGTCATAGGACTAATACATAAATACTTAAATTTCTAAAAAAAAAAAAAATAGATATCTCTATCAGTATGCTTTTTCCAATGACTATTTGACACCTTGAAGCTTTCTTAAAATTCTGAATTGCCTAAAAAATTGACATTCATGCTAACATTTTATGGAAAATATATAGAATGAATATTAAAGAAGAAAACAATCTACAGTAGTAGATGTTGAATGTAAATAAGTACATTTACTTTAGTAATATTTATAATTTTAAAGTTAATTTATAACTACTAGTTCAATTATTTGAAAATAAATAATATTTAACTTCTCTTATTCAGGTAGTACTTATAATGTTTTTTTATAAAAAATCTGTATATGTGCAAATACCTCCATGAAATTAATATATGTATATAGCTAATTTAATCATCCATTTTAAAATTTAGTTTATTGTTGATTTAATTTTTTTTTTACTTTTAATTCATAGATACTGTATTTATATATCTTTAAAAAAGTATTTTCCCAAATAATTATTTTAAAAGGTTTTTTTAAAAAATTGCTTTTAATTTTTGAAAAAAAAAATAAGAAAAGAAAATGCTTAAATTGTATAACAATCAATTTATTTTGTTAAACTTTCGGAATTATTTATTGAAAATTTTTTAGTACTATTTAAATGCAGTAACTGAATGTTTACCAGCAGATAATTACATTTTTAATAGATAAATATATGTGTAATGTTAATTGATTTCAGCTTAATGAATTTTTGTTTTATGCTTTGTCCAGAGTAAATATGGTCAAAAATAGAAGACAATAAACTATTTTAAAGAAGCATCTGTAAGTTGTTGTTTTATTTTTTATCTTATTCGAAAAGTGGCAAATATTATTGTATAACTTTGGGATAAGTTGCATTGCATCTATATAATATTATATGATTAGAATGTCATACGTATATAGTGTAAAATAAACATATGTCATATAAATATAAATCTTTATCATTTAATTATGACAATTTGTGTAGATAGCTAATTTGTTTTCATTCCAATTAAGCACATTATTATTTGAGTTTGTATTTTTGATATTTCCATTTTAGACAATCATTAACATCATTGTGATTTGCAGTTAATAAGCGTTGGTGGCCGAGTGATTGGCACAGCCGCCTTACAAACAGTTGTCCCGGGTTTGCGGGTTCGTTTCCCGGCTAATGCTTTAACACATGAAAAAAATACAGATTAAATGCAGTCATTTGTTAGTATTGTTTTATCAACCCATATTCAGATAGATGTAAATAATGCATCAAGCTATGGCAATTAATTGATTGATGTCATCATTATCTGTCTTATATTGCATCTTAAAATCATCATCTGAATATGACTTGGTTAATTTTTTCATATTTTTCTATATTTTTTAATCCATTATAATAAATTTAGTCATATATCCTAATGCATATACAGTTCAAGAAATTGCAGAAAGATAAGTCATACTTTCTCATAATAAGTTAATTTAATTTTCTCAGGGTACTTGAAGCAGTATCAATTAGTAAAATTCATTTCAGTTAAATGAAAGTATTGATATTTTTTGTGAAAAGAATCATTACACAAGTGAGGCCCCAGTGGCACAATTGGTTAGCGCACGGTACTTATAAAAATCATTACACCAAAAAAGCATCTCAGGCCTTGTTTACATTTGATATCTGTCTCAAACCAATGATGTATACCAAAATGAAACTTAAATTTTGAAAGAAAAGAGATAATTAACTACAAAAAGTAACCATACTTAATAATAAATGGTCAATGCATGACTAAGTAATTCTGATATATAAACTGAAAAGTTACAAATCTTATTCCGTAATAAAAATTAAATTCTATAATATTTATTTTTAAAATTAAGCTATGCCTAATAATATTTACTTGAATTTCATGAACTGCCTTATAGAATATCTATTTAAATTTTAAAAATTTATTTATTTTTTGCATGAATTTCATATATATATATATATTAATAATTATCAGTACCGTCTAGCTTCTGAGCAAAACCAGTTCCCATTGGATACATTCTCAAGTGACAGAGTTAGCTGCTAAATAAATGGAATAAGTAAATGAATAAGGAGATTTTTTTTAATCAATCAGCCCCTTTACTGAAAAAAAAAAACAATCCTCTTCAAAAATCACAAATGCTTAATGATAGTATTGATGAAGAACAATGAGTTCATATGTAACTATTTTAATCAATGTGCACCCTAATAAAAGAGCAATTCCCAATTCTCCAGGTTAACATCAAGATAAATGAATTGTATTGACATTACTGAAAACCAATGACAACCTTGACAATTTCTATTCTTAACATTGGAACTGCAATATAGAAAGCAACCAGAAACTACCACATTATTCTTCACCAGTATAATAAACCACGGACATCGTGAATTCTTCAGAACCAATCAGAAGCTTGAATTATAGCTCTTTTATTTTGTAGTGAGACATGTTTTCTACTTATAAACAAATGACATCACTCTGACAAAATATTTTAGAGTCACTAAAAGAGTTTATATAATAATGACTTTCATATTATAAATAAAACCAAACATAGCATCAAATAATTTTGTCTACTTACTTTCATTAAATTCCAGAGCCACCTATTGTAAGTTTGAATAATCAATACACATTAGATAATAGACCCACATCCAAATTTCCAGACTAGGTCCTAACTATCAATCTAATCAAAAAGTCAAAGATTTTTAAAATTAGGAAAAACAGTCACTACAATATATATATATATATATATATAATCCTAATGTCAGATGTATATAACTATGTAAATATCAAACTTTAAGCTCTATGAATCATTGGTAATTAGCTTGGAATAGAATGAATGATTGTTATTGATGCAAATTACAAATAAAATTAAAGGGTATTCCATCTTTACGCTTATAAATGATCTATTTTTGGAAATGAATTACGAGTATTTATTTTCTTAATATGGATCAGATTTACTGTAGTATATACAAACTAAAATGCAAATCAATTCATTATGTCATTTTTATATATATTTTTCTTGCCATTCCAGATATTTTTTGCTATGAAAGCTCATCATTTAGTGTTCATGAGATTTAAAGACTCTAATGACCTTACTTAAAAATCGTGTGATCATGTTAAGATTGATTCATTTAATTAATCTTCCCATACTTCACATGAGAATATCGTTTTTAGAAGACAAACTTTTAAATATTTGTTGTATTTGAAAAAATAAAATTGTGTTTGTAAAAATAGTATTTATTAAAGACTGATAAAAACCACCATGAAGTAATCTAAAATTGGGTATTTTTTTTACAGCTGTCTTATAACAATGATTTAGAACTTCAAATTATTAAATAATTATATTCTAGATATTTTACACTTAATTCTTTGATAAGTTGCTTACTAAAACTATTTTATTAAATATGCTTGTTGCTGTTATATTTACAATTTTTACTACTAATTTTAATAACTCTTCCAATAACATTGTAATAAAGTTTGAGCAACTCTTTATTCTAGTGACATCTATAGTAAGCTTGATAAATCAATGATAATTCCCATCCTCAAGATCAATTTCTAAGTTTTGCCTTTATCAATGAGGTTTGGTATTTAAAGTTGAAAGCAATTTAATTATGCATTTAGTAACCACTTTGAACTTCATTTTACTATTTAACTAAAAATCTATCATTTGATAATGGCAGATAAATTAATCTTATTATAGATGGCACTAAAGTAAAGAGCTGTTCTTTTTTTATCATATATAAGACACACTGGAAAGGTGAGAAATTTATTGTTATTATTAACAATTCCTTCCCGGAGGGGAAAGTTGCCTATAGTAAATAAAGCATTAAGAATACTAAAATATACATTTACTGATCTGGTATTAAATTTATACATTTGCCCATGTAGATTGGTTTTGATTCAAAATCTTAGCTTCAAATAGTAAAATGGAGTTAAAAATTATAGTTAGATGAAGTGCATTATTTCTAGTTTTTCTTAAGGGTAAAGCCAAAATCAAAAATCAGTCTGAGAATGAAGATTTGATTGCATTATCATTTGGTAGTCACCAACTAGTAAGGCTACCTGTAAATGGCAGTAAGATAGACTGTTGTTTTTATTTTATATATTGAAAAACAAGAAAGGTAAAAGATTTGTTATTATTATCAATGTTTTTTTTTTTTGGTTGGTTTTTTTGGCAACATAATTATTTTCTTTGATTAGACAACTGTCTTTTAATAATTAAATATTTTTTTTACATGTAAAATTTCAGAATGATTTTTTTTTAAAAAAATTAATTGAAAAGTTGGTTTTATAACTCCAAAGATTCTATTGTCAGCATTTGGTCTTCTCAAGGTTTCGTGTGAAAGAAAGCTTTTGATATTATCGAATATAGAAAAGATTTAATACAGAATACTTGATTAAAAAACGCATATAACGCAAGATTTGAATATCAACGTGGCAGCCTGACAGATGAATCAACCAGAAATCTTTAGATCTTGAATTTTCCATTCTGTCACAAAGTCAACCACACAGGATAAAATACAGATTTCATATCCCAATTCATCTTTGATTTCTAAATTACTAATAGTTGTCCACATTTGCAGTATATTTTTGTAATGAATATGATCTCATTTGAATAAAAAAAAAAACCAAACATTGTAAAAATTTTACATTTAGAAACAGTACTTCAGAGTCATCAAGTGAATGTTTGAGCAATCGATGAACATTAGATGATATGACTATATTTATATCTCTTCTGGCTATTTATCATCTTCCGTGAAGCTTTTTGTTGCATTTTAATAACCTTAGATGCTAAAATATTTTCAAATTAAAAGGAGGCAGAACTATATATTTTCATGGCTTCAATTTTATATTAATTATACATAACTTATTATAAAGACAGGTGATTAATCAGAGAACTAATTAATTGTGCCCCCCACCCCCGAACTCAGCTTGTACTTGTTTGAATTCTATCTTCTCTCTTTTTTTTTTAAGTATAGCTCACTTTGTTTAAAATTTCTTTCATATAAAATGGGTGGGCCATCTTATCATCACTTTCTAATCAAACAATTTGCTAAAGCATTTTTGTTAAAAGTACCTACTGTACTTTGAAATCATTGGTTTTAATTCTCCCGTTTCATTTTAAACTGAAAAAGTTTTTTTTTGAGTAAAAAGAAAATATTCTTTCATTCTTTAAATGAACTTTTCTTGTTAAGTGATATCTCTATAAAAAAAAGTGATAAGAGGAAGTCTGCGCTTGGCTGGCAATCATTTTATTTTCACAAATTTAAAAAAGTGAAACTTTTTTAGTTATAGTAGCCTTGCTGAGAATATCATCATTATAATTGTGGGGTTTCCTTATTTAAAGAAAATTACTATTTTTCTTTAATGTTTAGTAGGAGCAATTATCGCAAATGAAATAAGTTCCAGAAGAAAAAAACATTTAGGTTTTACGTACTATATATTAAACAAAATATCACAACTTTTTTTTTCTCCAACTATTTCTTATGCACTATACGACGGTGACATCTATCATCTATATATGATTTTCAATGTCATTTATGTTTGATATGCCCCGCTTTTATATGAGTCATCATTTTAATTTCATTATTTATTTTTTAAATTTTTATTTTTTCGATAATATTTATACAGTACAGTAAATCAGTTTAAGTGGTGAATTTTAATATCCATCTGAAGACAATACCAAACTATGATAGTTTATTGAATTGATGGATAATAAAATGTAAACATTATTTATACATTACAGTACAGAGATAGTACAAATGGCCTGCGTGTCTATGATCTAGCATGCAAATATAGACCGAGTTTTAAAAAAAAAATTTTAAGAAGTTTCAAATTTTTTAGGTAGCCTATATTCAATCTAACTACCTATCCAATTTTGGTTAGTAAATGGTAATTATTATTAACTAAACCAGGATTAAAAACTGTTCAAATCCTTATCACTGGACAATTGGCACATCTGTAGTGTACTACTTTCTTCTTCGCTGTTCCTCTGTGGGGTGCTGTTGGAAAAGGCTATTTATAAAAAATATATAAAAATAGATTGTTTTAAATTTTTTTTATTGGTTATACCTATTTAATTTCATTACATAATGTGTAATCATATTTCAGGTAATATATACATTTACCTATTTTTAATATTTAATCTTATTGATCTAATAATGTCATTATTTTTTTTAATAAAAAAGCGATATTATATTTGTTTGTGAGTTGGATAATTCCATAATCTGGTTTTAAATGTTAAACGTTTTTAGAACAATTCAAACTTTATTTAAACCTTTCAATAGCCTAAAAACGATTTACTCGCTGACGAAGAAGCTTCCAAATAAACAAAACAAATTTTGCTTAAAACTATTAAATGGGCCAAGCGCTTTCGAGGTTTGCCCTCATATTCATGGCCGACGAAAGTAATAAATCTTTACGTAGTGTTATTAAATAACAAATATGCAAATGTAAATGTAAATCAGTTTGACCATTTTTTTGAAATGGAAAAACACGTGTCGCGTCTATTGATAGAATTGTTGTCGCAAACAATAAAGTACGCCTCTTTGATCTTTCTTTTACAGTCATTGGTTTCAGGGCATACAATCCTGGGGTTGCCTGGTTCGAACACATGGCCAGTCTGATTTTCATGTTCCAGAAATATTGAAAAGTTATCGCTGTTCTTTTTTGCTCTTCTATAGGTATACAAGTGTTGAGCAGCTCTGTTGTGAACAGTGGCCTTAGTTTCCCCATAGTATATGGCTTTGCATCCGGCCTGTGGACATGACATGCTGTAAATCACCTGGGGTGTTTGAGATGGGTCAGTTCTATCCTTTGAATTATTAATGAGTCTGTTAGAATTAGGGGGAGTACGAAAACCAACCTTAAATTCCCCAGTTAAAGTCTTTATTATCTGTTGTGATACTTTGGGAATATAAGGGAGGGTAATTTGAGGCTTATCCTTATTTTTGTGGTTAGCTATTAGTTTACTGTGAAATTGCTTAATTTTCTTTGCAATTAATCTGTAGCTGAAACCTACGCTAAGCAAATCTTTTATATAAATTGCGATGTTGGTCTTTCTATCGGCTTCAAATTTACATAAATTTTGATTTCTAAATAAAAATGCATTGAGCCCTGCGAATTTATGTGCAGTAGGTGACATGGATTTCAGGTGAGTAAAGCCTCAGATCTCAAGGGGTTTAACTATCATACTATAATGCAGATCTCTGTTTTCTCTATGGACCAGCAAATCCAAATATTTAAGCTTCTGCCCTTCGTTCTCCCAAGTGGTGTTTATGATCAATTTAGATTGTAGCTGTAATTCATTTTGAATATTGACAATTACATTTTTTGGCGCTGCCATAAATACATCGTCTACATAGCGCATGTAAATTAATCCAGCAATGTTAGCAGTGTGTTTAACAATGGTATGTTTTTCAAAAAAGTTTAAGAAGATGCTGGATATAATTCCACTTAGGGGAAGACCCATAGGCCAACCTTCTTTCATATCATACCAGCGACCCTCAAAAGTTGTAAAGATGTTATTGTCCAACCAGTTGAGGAAGGATAAAATGAAGTTCATGCGCTCATTTGGGCAATGCTTATTTATTAATTCTTTGTGGATGATTTCAATTGACCATTTCCTATTAATCGATCCATATAATTCGGTCACGTCCATGGCTGCAGTTACAAAATTCTGATCTATTAATATATCCTTGATTCTTCTAACAAATTCAAATGAAGATTTGATGGTGAAGTCACCAAAACCCACACAGTCAACTAACCACTGTTTTACCAGCTTGGCCGTTTCGAAATAGTGCACACCTCCAAAATCCAACAAAAGTCTTAAAGGTTCTTGGGGTTTATGTAGCTTAGAATTGGCAAACATTCTAGGTGGCCTGGTAGCAGAAGGATAAATCCTATAATATTCTGCTCTCGATATGCCTTTATCTTTGTGAGTTCTAAGAATTGTGGAAATGAATTTCTCCCTATTCAGCTTGTTGTTAAAATTTTCAACTAAATTGAATTTTAACTTTACGATTTCGGTGGTCATTTTTTCTTTATAATCTTTATAATCTAAGAGCACAAATCTGTTGCCCTTGTCTTCTTTTAAACATATAATGTTGTTGTTTTTTAAAAATTGTTTAGTTTTTTCAATGTTGTTGTTCCAATTGTCAGATCTCGCATATATTTGTTTATGTCGTATAGATTTAGCAATATTAGCAATAATGTTGTCTCTCTGAGGGTTGTTTAGAAGACTAGACTCTGCGTCTGCAATTAACTCCAGTTTTGGACGTTTCCATTGTCTTCCAACAAATTTAGGACCCAATGAGAAAACTGTTTTAATATATATTTAAGTGTTATTAATAACCCATAGGTTAGTATGTACTAGTATAAACAAGTCTGTATATATTGATATATACTAATTTGTTTAACGTATATAAAAAGTTTAATATTTAAATACAAGTATAGTATATATACTTAAGCTATGTAATTAAAGGGGATTTGAACCCAGACTTCAAGCTTCCTTCAGTCATTCCCTCTATCTAATATAACTGATACACATGACTATACATATGAAAAAGATAAATGATCTCCAATATATGTATTTTGTGCTGAACGAGCTTGAAAGTCTGGATTCAAATTCTCTTTTAAAAAAATTTTAATAAATTTTTAATTTTTCTAAAAATATTTAACAATTAAAACTAGATGATAAAAATAGTCCAACATATAATTATAAGTAAAATGTTATTATTACAAACTTTCAGACAATCAATATTATGTCTACGTTTTTCTGACATTTCAATAAGTTTACTAAATGCAAATTACGTAGTTTAGCTCAATGATAGAGTGATAGATAAACTTGGTAGCTAAAGATTCCCAGATATTAAAACTCAATTAATCACTTTTTGGTACTCAGTTTTTTATAAACTTTGTTTTTCTGGTGATTATCACACTGATCATAAAACTAAAAGTAATATAACATAGCTTTTAGTACTAATGAGTAAAGTTCATGAATAACCTTTACCTTTATTATCATGTAAGATCTTTAATTATTTTAGGAGTTGATGAAATTTCCAGTATTGTTTGTATAAATTTAATTAATCAGCTCACATTAAATCATCATTCATCAACTTTAAATAGATGAAAATGAAGTTTCATCTGCTGCTTGAGTTATTAAAATAGTTTTTAGGGATATTTATGAGAATATCAAATTCATAGAGAATGGCTTCAACTGGTAGAATCTCAAAACTCATTTTAATAATCTGTACATATGATAAATATATAATAGTATAATTATATGCTGTCAATTAATCAGTAATTATTTTAGAATCCAGTAAAATCTTATAATGATATCTATATTATATTTAATTAAACGTCTACCATTATATCATCATCCATTAGCTTTAAGCTAATGAAAACACTATACTTATTTATAGAGAATTTCTAATTCACAAGGCTATTAAAATGAATATATTGAAATTGTTTCTTATGAATACTGCTTAAAGCATTTTAAATCAGTCTGTAAAAACATCTCCATGAATTTAATTTTAAATCTTGTAAATTTCATTACCTTCAAAAGTCATCCATTATAATAAGACACAGACAGAAGTGGTCTATTTCCATCCAAATTTAAGGCTTATGGATAATGACATTATGCAAGAGTTTAGTTAAATAGAT
>JAQFVV010009389.1:0-13512 GCA_028023455.1 Epiperipatus broadwayi | reverse complement strand
TTAAAATATATCACTTGTTTAATAATATGTCAAAAAAAAAAGGTAAGAAAAAAGAACGTTCTTTACTATTTATTTAATAAAAAAAAATAAGATAATAATATGATATTTAATGTGTTGTTTAATAATATGTCAAAAAGAAAAGTAAGAAAAAAGACATTCTTTATTATTTATTTTATTTATTTAATAAAAAAAATTCAGATAAAAACACTATATTTAATCATTCTTTAATAATATGTCAAAAAAAAAACAACCCCCAATCAGTTCTTTAATAATATGTCAAAAAAATGATAAGAACAAAGATGACATTCTTCACTGTTAATTTTATTTATTTAATAAAAAAAATTAAGATAAAAACACGATATTTAATAATATGTCATGGCCATGTAACATTATATTTCAATATTTTGATTAGCAACAGTGCCATCCAGTGACCAGTACCATTGTTGATACTTGTACCAAATATATTTTATCAGTTAGATGTATATACCTTCCTTTTTAAAATTAATTATTTAATACACATTGTGATATTTTTTAAGATATTTAAAACAAATCACGATATCTTTTAAGATTGTAATACAAAGTATTGCAATTTTTTTCTTGTCTCTTTCCTACTTTTATGGTATATATTTGTTTATGATTATAAATTTTGGCAATTGTAATGACATATACAGAGTAAATAAAGAATCTATATGAAAATCATTTAGAAAAGGCTAATAATTAAAATGAATATACATTTATTTATTTATTTGCTAAAAAACAAAAAGATTTATTATTTACAAACATGAAGTTTGTTTATTTTTTTTGTAATGAACTGTTTATATCTATTTAGGTATTTAAACTGTTTATTTGTTTATATTATTTGTCTTTTTTAAACAATTGAAGAATATTAATGAAGAAAAGTTTTTAAAAAATCAACAGACATGTAAATTAACAATAAGAGAGTTTGAATAAATATTTCACATGAAAGTATTTAGTTGAAAATGCCATGTCAATCAATGACGCAATAAAAATAAAGGAGATATGAGAACATGCTTTTAATTTTTTTTATTACGACCAACAGTTATTTTGTATAGAAAAGATTTTTTTTCTTCTACCCCCAAAAAAAATTTAAAGGAACTTTATTTTAATTTAGTGTGTACCAAAGAATGAAAAGGTAAAGAAACTTGGTTAGGTGGGGTTAATTTCTCTTTGCCTTACCTCCCTTAATTTCTACCTAAGAAAGAGAAAAAGTCATCAGCAGGCATACACATGAAGGGAGAAGAAAAATTGTTTTAAATGACTAGTTACACCTGTCCAAAAAATGAAAATGAAATTGCAATGATAGAAGCATCTCAAATAATTCCATTATTTCTATTAATTCATATCGGCATGATATACAGAAAAGATACCTCAAAAAATTAACTTTAACTAGTCAGAAAATATATGCATTTGTCAATAAAGGATTGTCTGTTGCCATATCAATAGAATGCAAGCAAGGCTAAACATAAATGCTTCAAATAACTGTCAATATAAAAATAATAATAAGAAAGATATTAAAATGGTCAATTAATCTGATTAAAAAAGGAAAGTATATTGTTCTATTGTTATTTCCTTTTATTTTCTCTTTAATATATCATGACAAATCAAAGCCCTATGTCAAGTATTGTCTTTATTTTTTTTTTTTTATAATACACACACACACACATATATATATATACTTTATATATGTATTGTATATGCATAGTGTGTAATGAATGTCTTATATTAATTTTTGTTAACATTTGTGCTGGTGAAGAAAGCTTTAAATATAAACATTTTGATGTGATTGCCATTATTGAAATTTATTATTTTTTTTGGCAAATAATTTGTAGCCATTCAATAATCATGAGACGTGTTTAAGGGGCAGGTTAGCTATATAATGTTATATATGTGAGTATTTATATGCCTAAATATAGGAATCCCTTTTTATTATTTATGAGAGTTTATTATAGGAAAATATTTGCTAATTATTATAACTTAGTGATAAAATCTCTTGCTAGATTATTAAAAATTACATTGATTCAAAGGAATATATCAATTCTTTTGCCATAATTGAGGACTGCTTGTAACATAAAAGGGATTAGTTAAAGAAGTCTGCATTTGGGCACCCCAAAAGAGAGAAGTGTAGTTTAGAAAACATATATTTATATTTGGTATAGTTTAAAGAGAATCGTGTTATTTTTTTGTTACCTGGATTGCAGAATTAGCATAATCCTACCTTAAAGAATGAATCTCTGATCTTGAACTATTTGATTTTATATTTTTTTATTATTGTTATTATTATCATCATCATCATTTACTCATTCCTAGGAAGCAAATGGTCTTTATTCAGATACAAATGTAACTTAATATATTGTCAACAAATGTTACAAAAATGAATTTCACAGAAATCAGGTAAAAAAAACTCCATAACAATGGATATTAAGCTTTGTTATTTTCTTGTTATTAACCACTCTAGAAAAAAATAGAATACATGTGTCATAAATAAAGATAAATTACTTTTTCTATTTAATTAAAGTGACTTTGTGAATTTTTTTTTTTGAATCTCATTACTCATCAGTACACATGGCTTATAGCACAATACTTGATTTTGATAACATAATTATTTTTGCCCTGAGAGTATTTAAATGCTAACAATCATTTGCGCAAGCATCAATAAGTAATTATATTATATAACATCAATAATTCTGAAATATTAAATAAATTTATATTTAGTTGTTTTTAAGTATAAATTAGATTCAATAAAATATTCCCTTTGTTTTTACTTTATTTTTTGGCAAGTAATCAAATCTCATTAGTTACTTTTTTTTTTTTTTCCATATGTCATAACACCAGCCGGGACGCGAACCCAACTTCTTGCTTGCAAGGTGGCTGCAATGACCTCTCGGCTAATAGCGCTTGACAAATTTAGTTACTTTTAATACTAAACCTTGAAAGTAGGTAAATAAAATATTAAGTGGGAGATAATAAAGTTGGATACATTTTTTTTGTTTATGTTATGCATTTGATTTATTTAGATATAAGGTATTCTCTCAAAAACTAGCTCTCTACCATATCAATTACCAGTAGAGTCTTACACATAGCTGAGAAAGTTTATAGTTCCCTGTTTGCTTACTATTTAATTGAAAGGCCACTTTTATGTGATATGATCTAAATATGTAAAAATTAGAAGGCATTTGAATAAGAGAATACTCATACACAATCAATTAAAAAACCAACTTACTATTCATTCTCACACCCATTCTAGTGTTGTATCATTACAATTTGGATGCTGCAATTTTCAGGGCATATTAAATAAGATGAATCTTGCACACCCTATATAATTACAATTTTGCCACCCATATTCATGGTATTTTGAAGAATTAGCTTCCCAAAATGTTCCATTACAATATATATTTAATTGGTATTTTAGATGTTAAACTTATTGATAATTTGTCAAGCATTGTTGCCAAGAGATCAGCATAGCCGTCTTGCAAGCAAGCAGTTGTTTGCAGACAGTTGTTGCAGGTTCGCCTCCTGGCCATGCTATGACATATGGAAAAAAAACATATTGATGATTTAGATATAGAAATTTATTAAAGAAATTATTTTTTTCCTCAATCTTATTTATACATGCTTTTAGTTTTAGGACTTATTTAATGTTAATTTCAATCATCTCTTATTACAACTGTATTTAATTATTAATTACATTTTTGCTGGATATCCTGAAAATATTATTTCGAAAATATGTTTTTTAAGAATGGTATATTAAGACTATATAAAAGTTTGTAGTTAATTGTATCAAAAATATTTCTGACAGGAAAGTGTTTTAGAATTACATTCCTTAATTAGTCAACATGACTGAAATAAAATCTATGGAGAGGATTTTTAAAGAGTTTAGTGAACTTTGCTTCTTTACAAAATATATAAAAAGGTAGATATAAAAAGAAATGATTAAATTAACAATGAATTAATATCTAAAGTAAACAAAAAAAAACTATATTACCTACTAATAAAAGAATTAAAATACAATTTGCTGTTCTAAATATGGAAATAAAAAACTATATAATTAAGCCTAAAATGATATATGTATTCTAATCAAATTAATTTCTTAAAATCGAGTAAATTAGAAACTTTCTGGCTGTAGTTAATAATTTTATTTTTTTAAAAAGTTTTCACATTTTTTAATAATATTTAGTTATTCATTATATAGATTTTTTTTGACAGCTTAACTAATAGCAAAATATCATAAAGGTTTTTGTTAATGAAGTATCCATTGGTCCTTTGAACCGTTAAATTTAATCACAGTTCACTAAATTTAATGTCTCTTTTATACGGGGTTTACTGCTAATGAAAATTTGTTTTAGTAATTGTAAAACTTACAATTTTTTTTTTTTGACGATGAGAAATCTATCATAAACTCTTGGTTTTCGAAAGATTGAAGTAATGGAAATCTTAGAATCTCTATATATAAAAAAGTCTTGGTTTGAATGATATTACGATCTGTATACTGATTAATAATATTTCAATACCATTATCAATATTACATTTTTTGTTTAATTTTTCTGAACATTCAGGGATATTTTCACATTGTTTAAAATCTTCAGTGATTACTTCTGTCTATAAAAATGAAAATAGAAAATGTTTGGAAAATTAGACACTATTTTTTTTATTTTATTATTCCAAATTAAAATATGTATTAAAAATAAAATCATTTTATGTTTTTAAATATAATTATTTTCAAATCAATTTACTTTTTACAAGGAAAATCTGAAAAGTTGGTTCTATTTACACATGTTTCATTAATCACTGAAAAATGCAACAATACTATACATGTATATTTGACTGAAGAAATGCATTTGAATTGTTTTCTGATGATTGATTAGTAGTCAAATTAAATTATTTAGATATAAAACATACTATGCTTAAATGCTTTATATTTAAGTCATAAAATGCGGTTTATTAAAATTAATATATTAACTGATTCTGAAATAATTAGTTATAGAATTTCTCAAAGCTCAGTCTTTTAACATTTGCTGTTCATCATCTACATAAATAATTTATTGAATCTTTCCAATCAAATACTTTTTGTTTTTCAGATGATATCATCCATCATCATCATCATCAACAACCATTATCAATCCACTGCAGGATGAAGGTCTCACCAAGTTCAATCCATCTTTTCCTATCTTTAGCTTCTCTTCTCCACATCACTCTGCACACCTTCTTATTTCATCCATCCATCTCACATGTGGTCTCTTTCTGGGTCTTTTACAATCTCTTGGAATCCAGTTTAAAATTTCAATTGTCCATCTATTATCATCTCTTCTAACAATATGTCCAGCCCAACTCCAATCTTTTTAATTTTTTCAATGAGGTCAGTAACATCTGTTTGTTCTCTTACTCATACATTGCATTTTCGATCCCTTCCTGTTACTTCCAACATGCATCTCTCCATACTTTGAGTGGTCTGAAGTCTCTGTATTGCTTTTCTATTAAGTGTCCAAGTCTCAGATCCATAAGTAAGAACTGGAAAAACACATTTATTAAAAACCTTTCTTTTCAAACACATAGGCATATTTCCTTTTAGTATCAAGTTAGTTTTACCAAAAGCATTCCAACCAAGTTTAATTCTATGATTAATTTCATCCATTATATTTCCATCTGTATTAATAATCTGACAAAGGTATTTGTAACTGTTAATTTCTTCTAATCAATCATAATCAATCTTTATTTTCATATTTTGAGAAAATCTATTAAATATTACTTTAGTCTTTTTAACATTTATCTTTAGTCATACTTTCCTATTTTCATCTGATAACTCCTGCAACATTTTCTGTAGCTCTAATGCATTATTTGCAAAAAAACAACTACAGTATCTGCAAAATCTAAATGACTTAAATAATCTCCATTTACTTTCACTCCTTTAGCTTCCCATTTTAATCCACAAAATACTTCTTGCAGTGCTGCTGTAAAAAGTTTTGGAGACATGGAGTCACCCTGCCTCATACCCTGTTGAATGTTGATTTTCCTACTATCATTATTTAATCTAATTGTTGCTATTGTATTTTTATGAATATTCTTTAAAATATGACAATATCCTAGATCTACACCTTGATGATCCAATGCTTTAATCACTGAAGAAATGTTTATAGAATCAAATGCCTTTTCATAATCTACAGATCCTAAACATAATGGCAACTCACATTCATTTGTTCTTTATATAATTTCTCTCAATATCTGGATATGATCTACTTTACTAAAACCACTTTTAAATCCCGCTTGTTCTCTTGGTTGGTGGAAATCCAGTGTTTTCTGTAGACGAGTTGTAATTATCTTAGTAAAAATTTTGTATAAAACTGATAAAAGACTGATAGGTCTGTAATTTCTAATATCTTCTTTATCACCTTTTTAAATATTAATATTAATATTGCATTTTTCCTATCATCTGGTACATCTTTATCATTTAGACATTTGGTATATAACTTTGCTAAAAAAATTCTATTTCTTCACCTGCTTCTTTTAATATATCAATTATAATTCCATCCTTACCTGGAGCCTTCCATTTCTTCATAAATTTAATTGCATGTCTCATTTCCTCATTCAAAATTCTGGGAAATTCAGAAGATATAATATGTATAGGAGACACTTGTTCTTTATTACTATATAATTCTTGATAGATGTCTTCTACGCATTTCATGTCATCTCTCTTTTTAGTAATAATGCCATCTTTTTTCTTGTTGCAGATATAAGTTTCCTATCAATACCAAAATGTTGTTTTACACTCTTTAGACTTTTATTCTCTTCTACAGCTTTCCTTTCTAGTTCACAGCTATACTTTGTTATATCATTTTCAACTCTTTTCCACACCATTTTTACAAAATTCTAGATATTCAATCTTTTTTAATGCATCATTGTTGTATATCCTCATATTCCTTCTTTTCTTATTAAATTCTCTAGTCTCAGTAGAAATTTTATTGGTCAATTGCTGCTTTTTTCTACCAGCTATCTTTGTTGCAGTTTTTAAAAGTGTATCGCTTATTTTCCTATTAATGTCATTCAAATTTAAATCATGCTCAAAATCTACTAATACTTGAAATCGATTTGTAAGTTCTAATTGAAATTCATTAGAATGTTTCTGAAGATTAAAAATATCAGCTGTAAATATTGTTTTTCTTAATAATTTTTGTCTCTCTAGTTTTGCATTAACATGTATCATACATATTACTAATTGATGATCACTTCCTGTGTTAAATTTATTAAGAACATTACAATCTTGAAATATGTATTTTCTGTTAGTCAAAATATAATCCAATTTTGCTGTACCTTCATTCAGATGCTTTCATGTCCATTTCCTTTTCACATTTTTCTCAAAAAAAAAATTCATAATATAAAGTTTTTCTTTTTCTGCAAACTCCACAAGTCTATGTCCTCTCTCATTTCTATTACCATAACCAAAATTACCTACAGCATTTTCATCTTTCATTTGTATACCAATTCTAGCATTAAAGTCTCCCATAACAATTTTTAAATGTTATTTACTCTGTTCAAAAGCCTTTTGTACATCCATATAAAAATCTTTTATAACTTCATCACTATGAGAACTTGCTGGGGCATAAATCTGAATTATCTGCATTTGGTATCTGCTATTAAGTTGTAAAACTAATATTGCCACTCTGTCTGATACACCATCAATCTCTACAATGTTATTCTTCCATTTTTTATTTATAATGAATCCTATTCCACTTGTATTTTCAATATTTGTGCCTTTATAGTAGAGTATATATCCACTTTTTAAATCAATTGTTTCTTCACCTTTTCTTCTAACTTCACAAAATCCAATAATGTCCCATTTAATATAAGATAGTTCTTCTTCTAACTCTTGCAATCTTCTTTCATTTTAAAGTGGTCTTCAGTTGCAAGTACCTAAATAAAAAGTTGTCATCAAATGGCAGCCTGAGACTGCAATCAGGATTCTTAGCACCCTCTGCCTTCGGCCATCAACTGCTGCCTTGGTTGTGACTTCACAGCCTTCCAGGAATAAGGGCCATGATTTTTTTTGTCTGTCATGAATGTATACATTGGAAAAAATATTTTTAAATTTGGAGGTAAAAAGCCAATAAACTCACCATGCTGTCTAATGTATGTTGGTGAGCAGCCCATCCATGTTCGTATACTATATGAATAATCACATAGTAATAACAGCTGCAATGACAAGAACGTATGGAGTGGACATTAGGAATTTGCCCTGCTCGGTTCCTTTAAGGCCTCCAAGAGGAATCAAAGCATCTCCTTTCAGTTAATAGCAAACTCCTTTCTGCTGCCTTCAGATAATATAGATTTATTTATTTCAGTGGTTTATTATAACTTATTTGAAAAAACTTTTAAATGAAGACTAAATAATAATATTCAATGAATGAATGAAGAATAATAAGTTTATTTTAAATACCATTAAGTATACATATATTCTATATTGTTTTAAAATTGATTCAGTAAAAGATCTGACAATTGAAGTACTATCTCTGAGTCATTCTATGTATGAGAAAATCATTAGAATAACAATAGCATCTTATTTGGATTTAGATATATATATATATATATCCTTTTTTCCCCAAATAAACTAAGAAAACTAGATTTTATGTTTTTGTAAAATTATATATTGTTTACATGGATCTTATTCGTTAAATGTATATAATCAAGTTCTATTGTGATTATTTGAATTCTTTAAAAAGTGTGAAAAATTTTCCATTATGGATTATTTTATTTAAATTTTGGAGATTTATATGTCAGAAAATTATTTTTTTAAATATTAGTTATGATTATTCTAAAAGTAAAAAATTAAATAAAGTTATAAAAGAGATTTACAATCATTAATGTCGATTAGGTCACATGATTAAAATTTGTCTATCTATAAAATTGAATTTTAAGTTTTAAAATTCACTATTGTTATCAAAAATGTTATCTAAACTTGAAATATTAAAATATATTTTTGAGGAACATCATCTCAATGTATTTGAGTAATTTAAAAAAAAAATAAAATAGTGGATTGAATTGTAGTTAATAATAATGTAAAACAATTTATTTAGTTGTTTATTATTATTATTATTTTTCCCCATGTGTCATAGCATCAACCAGGAAGAGAATCCGATAACCCGGGACAACTGCTTGTAAAGCAGCTGTCGCTGATCTCTCGACCACCAATTCTTGACTTTTCATTATTATTCTTTGTAGTTTGCATTATTAGTCTTGGTTTTTTTTTTAATGATATTAACCATTTTAATATTTATTGAGGTTTTCTTTTTTTTTTAATAAAATAAACTTATCATTGTTTTTAATATTAAATATTATAAAATTGACATGAGTTCTTCTGGACATCATATGGACATGAATATTTTATTGCCTGTTTGTTTTTTGATGATCCTCAATGACATTTTTATTATTATGATAACGAAATTCGTCAATTTTATTTTTGGGGATTCTTTTTTTTTATCACCAACTTTTTGAAACATTAAACATATAATAAATAGGATCCTCTCATAATTTCAACTTCAAGTGAAAGTTAACATTTATTTAATTTGATCAGTACTTATTTACTAGATCACAGTTTAAAACCATCAAGACTTTTCTTATAATTTTTGCCACTATAAAATTTTATATCCATTAGTAATCACAGAAATACCATAATTTATAAAATTTTAATCTTTGATTTTAAATATAATAAAAAGGTTAACCAATAAATATTATTATAGAAACATAAATATTTTTTAATAAAACTGATCTTATTATTAAACAATTAATTTAAATTGACAAATTGTTTAATATTTTTTAAAAAACTATTGCATAAAAATAATTATGCTTGAAGTTCTTAATTAATATCTAGTTGACTGCTTTTTAAAATGAAATGTTTTAACATTAGAATAATAATGAAACTTCTCATGTAATCAAAATGAGTAATATGAATTTTGCAACCTTCAGGAGTCATAGCTAGGTATAGCATTTTTTAAATCTATTGATTATATTTTTATCTTATATTTTATCATGTTTTATCTTTTTATTTTGCTTTGAATTCTTCTATTTGTTTTATTTTTTAAATGTCTTATTGAAGAACAGCAATGTAGAATAATGGTGGAAGCAGTTGATCAATAGCAAACAGCATTTGATTGAGTCCAGAAAAATAGCATGAATATTAATTTCACAATCAATGGGAGCCAAATTCTCATAGCAATAATGTTAATAATTATTAATTGCTATCATAATAGTACAATATTTAGTTTTAAATATTGACAATTATATATATATATATATATATATATATATATATATATATATATATATATATATATATATATATATATATATATATATATATATATATATATATATATATATTGTAATGGTAAACACTCTATTGAACAATTAGTATTAAAACCAGTTAACAATTAAGTAATAAAAAAGGATATTTGGCAATTCATTTTTTACCTAGGGGAATTTAAAAACAGCTAACAGGTGACTGTGTACATGGTGGAGTGACAGAATACAATTTATTTTTAATACAATTTATTTTTAATTAACAAATAATTTCTAATCAAGAGCAATGATCAAATTGAGTTCACCACCTAATAAGTTATTATATTAATGAATAAATAATTAGCTTGTTTCAGATAAGAAATGACAGACACAAATAAACAATAACTTTAATAAAGGAATGATATTATATGACAATAATGATAAAAAAAATCTATTTACATATTTACAAATTAATAGACTTATATAGTGATCACGAGTGAGAGAAAAAATCTTTATAACTTACAATCTCTTTAAAAATATGTATAGAAAGTTAGGTTTATTTACTTTGGTGCCTTGTGAACTCACATGTATATTTTGTATCTTTAAACATGGGATCATTTATCTTTGAATTTTAATGTTTTCTGGCAATATAAGATTTTAGCTTCTTTTATTCCTTCCAAGATAGATTTCTTATGAGATTTCTTTTTGCAGTATTCTGAGTATTTTAAAATAAGTAGATTTGCATGTTAATTATAGAAATACTTTTCTATGGGATTATAACTTTAGATGACTAGTTTTTTTTCTTTCTTCAGTAAATAAATTTTAGATATTTCTTCAGTGTTCAATAATGATGAGTAGATTGGCAGAATAAAGATTAAATTTTAAAGCATATTTTTATCAGCAGCATATTTAACTATACTACTGGAAAGATCAGGGAAAGCATCCTGGAAGATTCTCTACCCCATAAAATGCATGATATTAATTTAAAAATCTTTATAAAATTTCATTGACTTCTTGACCGTAAGAACTTTTATTGGTTACTATAACATTTTTGTTTTAAAAAGAAAAAAAATATTCTTTATTTTTTAAAAGAATAAAGTAATAATGCATTTTATCTTTACACTTTTTTTTTTAATATTTTAAAACACATATAAAATTTATTTTATATACATGATTTTATTATTTTTTATACATAAAAACAAAAAAATTATTTGCATTAAAGCAATGCCTGGAAACTCAGATGTGATGGTTACAATCTATAAATATTTTACTATATTTGTTTGGATCATAAAAACATGGATTAAATAAGAATAAAACTTGAAATTTAACTTGTTCTTTCCATGCAATGCAAATTAATACATTTTATATTTAATCAACTTTGCATAAGTGTGTATACATTATATATACAGTTCCTACATCAAATTACAGATATTTTTTTCTTCTTTCATTTTATATATTCCAAATAAAAATGGGATTTATAGTTTTTCAGTTACTAAAATTTTTGTAAAAAATACATTTTAAATAAATATTTTTATAAGAAAAAAAAGCATATACAATTATATACAAAGTTAAAAGAAACTGGTAATTGAATTCAGGTATCTACCATTTTAATTATTATGTTTTTGTACTATACAAAAATTAATTATTTTGATGCAAATTTACTTTTAGTTATAAAAAGAAAATTATTTGTCATTACAATATCAATGACATTTTTTAATATTAGTTTATAAAAAAAATTGATTAAATAATTATATAAGTTTCTTATGTAATCTGTATGTATATTTACTGTATATGCTTATGAGACTAAATCAATCCAATTCATTAACTATTATATTTTGTTTTTGCACCTTTAAAAAAATTTCACTAACACATTTTTAACAGTCACTAGAGACTGTTTGGGTTAAATTTCCAATTTTTTTTTTAAAATTTATAAACCTTTATTTTGGATGATATTCTCACAATTTTCAAATTATTTTCTAGAAATATAAATTTAAAAATAAAAACTATTCTTAAAAACTAATATTTCAAGTTTACAAATATAAAAAAAGAAAGTAAAATACGCAATCACAACAATAGCATTTTATTTTGCAATTGTTTATAAAAATACATTAGGAATAAAATAAAATTTATTTGAATTCTATTACAAATGTATAGATACATTGGTTGTTGTCGATGAGCCACCATGTCCCACTGGATGGGGCCGTTTTCATGCTAAAACACATAAAAATGCCGTTTCCGCAGCCGACATGTTCAAACCCGTGTTTTCTATAATACAACTTTTTGTTGTGCTACAGATTGCAGGCCACTATGTTGCATTGCAGTACATCATGTATGTCACATAGCAGCAAATACATTTTCCAAATTCACACAGTTTATAAAATGGTTACGGCTTGGGGAGAGGGTGTGTTTTTTTGAATTGGATGGAAATGTTGTTTTCATTGGATTTTTTTTTATTTTAAAGTATTGAAATGTTCAGATTTTGTAAAGTAATAATTAACAGACTTTTTACACCATAGTGTACTGAAATTTTAAGTAGTAAATGTTGACCAGATATATGTATGAAGTGAGTTGGAATTAGGTAACGCGTCAAGTAATGTACTGTTCATAACATTCCATGAGACATTTTAAGATTGTACCGTGTGTATATTTTTGAAATAAAAAAGAGCATTAACACAAAAATATCCAGTAAGAAAAGTACAATTGTACACTGTTTTTTAAATGTCATAAAAAGCATATATTTTAAACATTTTATATATGTATTTGTCGTTGTTTAAAAAAGTTTTAGTTTCTTTCTTTTCTTCGACTACTGTTATACTTTGTTGAATATAGTTTACATTTATTGTTATCATTTATTTTATAGATGTTAGTAAAAAAAAATATTTACAAAAATATGATTTTGATATTTTTTTATTTTAGCATTACAAACAACAGAACACTAACCCTAACCCTAAAACTAATCCTAAAGCTAACCCTAAAACTAACCCTAAACTTAACCCTAAAACTAACCCTAAACCTAACCTAAAACTAACCCTAAACCTAACTGTAACAACTTTTATTTTTAGTTGTCATTCTATTTGAAATAAAAAATAGTGGTAATATCTGTTTGTCTGTAAAACAACCTAAAATTTAAAACAAAGACTAAAAAAGTAAAAAATAGTGATAACACAATAATATCTGTTTCTCTGTAGAAATAAAATGTAAAAGGAAGAGTAAGAAATTTTACTTTTT
>JAQFVV010009388.1:0-13529 GCA_028023455.1 Epiperipatus broadwayi | reverse complement strand
TCAAAAATATATAGTTTCTTAAAATTATTAGAGATATATAATGTTTAATCTTGTTTTTTTTTAAAAAAAAAATAGAAAAACATAGATCATATATATATAATTAATAATAAATTTAATTTTCTCAAATGTCTAAAGAAATATATATTTAATACTCAATTTGTTGACATTTAATGATAAATTGTACTTTATCTCTGGAATTTTACTGAGGACAGAAAATTATTAAAGTTCAATTTTATAGGAAAACATGCTCTGGATGTATTTGTATATTTATTTGATTTGTAATTTATATGGTCATTTAAAAAAAAAATCATTAGAATTTTTAGCAAGATATGGAGATAATAAAAAAAAAATTGCATGAGTGAATTTATTTTTTATTTATATTTTTAATAGGTACTTTTTTGTTAGACATCTTTAATTCAAATGATTGTTATCTTAATGTAATTTTTACAAGAATATATATATATATAATCATTACATATAATTAGTATTTAGTAATAATTCTTTATTGATAATAATTATAATACTATTTTTTTTTCATTTTTGTAAAAGTTTATAAATATAGACAATCATTCCTTATTGATTAAAAAGTATTAAACAATCTAAAGTTTTCTTTTTTGACAGTGGTTTCAATTTTGTTTTTTCACTTTCTATCTTGTTTTAATATTATAATTATAAAAAGTGTAATTAGTACATATGTTTCCTTTAACAAATACACTTATAAAAATAAGCTTTAATATCTCTTTTGAAATACTTTTAAAACTGTTTTTGTTTTAAAGAAACCATTGTTTGATTGAATAACCTGCATAAAATATTCTATCTAAAAACTTTTTAACTTAAAAAAATAAATCTTTAAAATTTATATAAGAGTTTAACATTTAATTATTATTGTATTATCAATATTTCAATATCAATAGTCAATTTTTCTAATTTAAAATATATTAAAATATATGTAAAAAACTGATATGAAACCTGTCTTGAAGTTCTGGTTATATATAAGACTATACAATATTTTCTAGTTTCTTTTTTATATTAGAGAATCTTTAATTTGTGCTTGCATTATAACTATAGTTTACTTATATTATGATACTGAAAGTTAAGGATTTAAAAATGCAAGGAAAAACTTAGGTTTTGAAGACTTTCTAAACATCTTGTATATTGGTACAACAGAAAGTCAGTAAACATATACTATAGTAATAACATTTGGATGTAATCTGAAAACATTTTTATCTTTTGGCAAAAACACTGACTTAAGATATTACACCTTTCTTTCTCTTTTAAAAAACTAATGTGGTTAACTTATTTCCAAAATCTGTGTAAAATATAGAAGTATTTTGCATAATTTTAAATATTTAATGTATATAAATCTCAAATATATAAATCTTCAAGCAACTGATTTTTAATAGTTAGATAAGTATACAAGATATTCTCTTTAATAGATGTTAAGTGTAAATCTCATTTTTCAGAATAAAAACATTATCTAGAAATATCATAGAAATCTGTCAATAATGTAATTTCTTATAATTATAATTTCTGGTTTAAAAGATTGCTGGCTCTAATATCAATGTATAATAAAAAGGATGTCAGCAATATTTATTTTTATTGTAAGAAAATTTATATATAAATATTCTGTATTTAAATACTTTGCTTTTTTTTTTAGGGCTGTATGAAATGACTATTTTAAGGATATTCCCATTGCTTTTATGGCTGCAAATAGTTATGGGAGATATTAAAATTGGTAAGAAATTTTTTTTTATTAATTAATAATATAAACAATCAAGCATATATATCATAAATTTAAAAATAAAAAAACATTAATCAATTAATTCATGAAACATGTAAAAATGATACTTTCAATTACATAACTGTATTCATAATTATAATGATTACAATTATATAATTGAAACTAATTGAGACTTAGCATTTGAAAAAATTATCAAACTGTTATTGAAGTTTCAGATACTACACAAAATTCCATTATGATTAGGACCACTTTCCATCAATTATTTTCAATATGCTCTTACATATATAAAAACTAAATAGAATGATGTGTAATTAGAATGACAAAATTCCAAGTACAATCTATATTAGTGTAATGTTTTCTAATTTCAAAATGATTCATGTGTACAAATAAAAAACAATTAATTCTCATCTCCTAATCATAGTATTATATAAGTAGTGTATTAGATAATTAAGTCAATAAACACCACATGATCATCATTTCTTATTATTGCTTATAACTGTTATTAAAACAGGCAAAACTCTATATATGTATTGCCATTCAGTGCAAGCCAGAGTACTGGTTATGGTTATTAAAGAACTAAAGTTACCAAAATGTATGGGTACTGAACTGAGTTCAGACTAATATGACTATATAAGCTAATGAGCTTGGATTGAAAATATAGTATTTTCAATTTAAGACTCATTGTTTTGTTAGAAATAAAAAGTGGATTCTGGAGGGTTGCACTAGATCCTAAGATCTAGGTGCAGTGTTCTCAGATCCCAGGCTCCTCACTGATAAAGGCCACAAGCCAGAAACTACTCTGGGGATATTGGATGAGTAGGAACAAGATGGGGATTTTATGCACAAGCCTTTTGGCATCCATTGATTACTCTGGTTTGCACTGAGTGGCTGTTTCATTAGATAATTACACTTATTAAAGTAAATAAAACATCAATAGAAATGTTCAAAATAATCTTTTTATATTTAACATTTTTTAAAAATTCAATCTAAAATTTTCAGAATTAAGAGATATAATTCAATTGCATATTTTATTAAAATGAGAGCTATTCTTTTCTGTTACAAACATGCTTATTGATATCTATTTTTATACTTGGAAATTTATTATTAATTCTATGTTCTCAATTATTTCTGATTATATATTTGTTTTATTATTAATATAAAATCTTATTAAAATGGTTTGGATATTCATTGGTGTTGAATTTTTCTATTTGGGATGAATACAATGTTATGAGTGATGATTATTGTATATTGTTTGTTGTTAGTATGTATAGGGTGATTATGATGTATTTCATCATTAGACCATTTTAGTTTTCTAAATTTTCTATGATAAATACTTGTTTAATCATAATTTTTCAATTGAAATTATAATAATGTAATGTGTAATGTAGTGTAGAAATTTCTACTGCAATAGTATAAAATTATTTATTTATTTTTGTTACTATCTATTTGCTAGATATTTGTCATATTTTGTTGTTTATTATTTTGTGTTATTGTTAAAAGATTTTATTGAAGATGAAAAATATGTTTGTTTGATTGTTAACTCACTAGAGGGTGATATAAAATTGTTTTATTCCAACTTAAATATTTTAACAGTTTAAATTGTTATTTAATATATTTAAGTTGAATATAACTTGAAATTTTGTACATTTTTTAAAAATGTCTATGAAAGTGACAGGACATATTAATTTTTGAATAGGTGAACTTTTATTAATGGGATGGGGGTCCAAAAATTAATTAAGTCAATCCCTATTTTTTATAACAAGGGATTGAGTTAGTTAATTTGTGAACAGCTCTTTCCCTTTCCCATGTCTTTATTTCAAGTTCATTCTAAAAACCTACTTGTAACTGAAAAAACAATTAAATGAACTTCATATTTAATATATTTTGATAAGCTTTTTTTTTTTAAATAAAAAATTTCCAATCAAAGTAAAAATGTTAAACACTTTTCCCTTAAAATAATATTGATATTTATAATCATTTACAGACACATATATTACTAGGTAAACATACTAAATGTAATATACATATAAGGTTTATACATTAACTTATAACAGAAATATATTAGTGATTAGTGATATATATATATATTGTACCAACTAATATTTGGTTTAATTTCAGTATGTGGTAAAATGTCAAGTATAATTTCATTATTATTATTATTATTATTATTATTATTATTATTATTATTATTATTATTATTATTATTATTATTATTATTATTATTATTATTATTATTATTATTATTATTATTATTATTATTATTATTATTATTATTATTATTATTATTATTATTATTATTATTATTATTATTATTATTTTTTTTTTTTTTTTTTTACTTAGTTTCCTATTCTCATCACTTATTCTCATTTTTATTTTGTTACAAATGGTGCAATCAATTATGGGCTCGATTAAAGACTAAAATGATAGAGGTTACAATCTTATTTATATTTTTGGGAGAATCTAGGATCATATATTTTATAGCAGTAATATTTTCTATAAATATTTGTAATTTATTAAAAATTTTAAAGAATTTGTTGGAGTAGTAGGTAGAGAAAAAAAATTGAAATGATTTAAAATGAATGCAGTTGTTCTTTTGCAAGTTTTTCAGTAACCTGGAGTTTGAATGGACAAATATTTGTATAATTTGTCTAGTTGACAATAGAAATATTATTTTCAAGAAAATAAAAATTTATGAAAGTTAAAAGTAATGAAACATTAGTAGGGCCTGAAGGTGCAATTCAGGATTTTTTTTGAAAAATGAAATGTGTTGAAAGAAAGAAATAAAAAAAATTGATAATCAAAGTGAAGAAATGAATAATATATTTCATGTTCAAAGTAACCAAAGTAAAGAATTAGGAGAAGATACAAATAATCTAAATAGAGAATTAAGAGAAGAAATGAGAGAATTAAAGGTAGAGTTAAGGCAATTCAATAATAAATTAAATTTATTTAAAATGAAACTTAATGCCATGATTGCATGATTTGAAGAATTTAGATATAATCTAGATGTTAGTTTACAGAAAGTCGATAATAAATAAGATCATAACATTAATAAATTAAGAGACTAGTTAGATAAATCACAGGAAATGTTACAAGTTAGGTTTAACAATTTAGATGATGAAATTAAAACATTTAAAATTGAATATAAAGAATTGAATAAGTAAATAAATATTGAAAGGATTCATAAAGATGATCAGGAAGTACTGAGATTAGAATTTCATAATATTAGAAGGGAATTAAAAGATATTCAGAATCATATCAAAATGGTATCTAATGATGTAAAATAGAAATCATAAGATGTCAAAACAAGTTCTTTTAGAGACAATAACTATGGTCGAAAAGTTTGAAAAGGTAAAGATAGATTGTTCTGATATGTAGTAGATATAAGATGTATAGAAAAGCAGAAAGGCTTAGTTATAAAGCTTTTAAATGTTAAACTGTTACAACAAAGGAAAGAAATAAATATTAAAGATAGTCAAGGAAATATATTATAATAAAATATGATTGGAAAATAAAATTATTTCCAAAGAAATCAAAAATTTGAAGAATGAATTGTATCATGATATATAAGGAATAAAAAATTTAAAATTAAAAGTAATCAATTACATATGTGTAACACAACTTTATAGAACCATACCTTGTAGAGTAAAGAAACAGTTGAAAGTAATGATTAAAAGAATTATAGCTGTAATGTCAAATAAAAAATGGAATGGACCCTTTAGGAAACAAATTAAGTATTCACTCCAAGAAAAAACTTATAATAAGGGCGACTATGTAGTAGATGTTAGTATGGATAGTAAATTTTTTTTATTTCACTTGGAAATATCGAGAGTAGTTGAAAATTACATGGAGATATGGAAAGCTTAATGTCAGTTTAATATTATTATAAGTTTGTATGGCTTTGGATCATCATAGACCCATGATATAATTAATGAATTAATGAGTATTATGTTAATATTTTCAATTAAAACCCAAATAAATATAATTTATTTGAAAACTAAAGTATGATCTGTAATAAAGCATGTAGAATTAATAAATGTTGTTTTAATGTTTTGAATTGAACCCTACAGAATTGTATTTAAGTTGTGCATGTGTGTTTACAAATGAGATGTGAAATATTTTATTTGATGTTTTATTGGAATTAAATTAAGGCAAATATCAAGCAAAAGGCATTTGCAAAAGAATAATGCATTAGCATTTCTTAATTGTTGTGAAAAATATTTGATACCACAATTAAACAATTAACAGTTGAAATATAGTATTATACAAGATAGATAGCATAGGATAAAATAAAAAAAGGAGGATAATTTTTAACGTTTATGTCCATAACTCCTTATATTATTTATAAAGTGACATATGATCCTAAAGATAGGAATGTTCTAAAATAACTTAATGATGTGAAATGTATGGATAATTGTATAGTAGTGCAAGTGTGATGAATAGCAGAGGCCTATAGCTATTAAGTATTAGCAGATCATATTTGATCTTAATTTTTTTTAAATAATGTTGAATAATTTTGCTTTAGAATTAAAAACTTGAGAATATAAATTCATCCTCAAAATTAAGTAGTAGATACAATTTTTAAAAAAATACTATGTTGGAAAAGAAACTGAAAAATGCATTATGTGAAAAAAATTTATTGACGTTTTGCAGTATTATAGTGTAAATGCTGAATTATTGATTTTAATATAAAATGTTTTATAGATATTATATTGTTTGAACATAATGATTTTTAAGATTATATTATTGATGGAAAAGGTTATGAAGGAAATATAAAAGGCTTAATATCAGATTTATAGCAAAACTTTAGCAACTATGATTAGCAAGTTGTACCAAAAGGTGAAAGAATGTAAAGCTGTAATTATATTTTATAATAAATTGTTGCTAAAATATTAAATAAGAAAATTATTTGTTAGTTATGGTATCAATGTCTTGTCAGTCATTAGAGATATAATAAATTAAACAATATGAGTATATAAAGAAGATGTAAACAAAAGAATACCAAGTTTTTTTTTCTCAGTGATGAGGTGTTTATTCATCAAAAAAAAAAACAGATACAGTGAAACAAATGAAATTTCAGGAACAAAATGGTAAGAGGGGAAGGATACATGTAAAAAGGAAATGGCTTATTTTAATAAAAACACTGATAAAGTTATCACAATTTGTGATGAACAAATTATTAAATATTATATATATATAATTAAAAATAAAAGAATAGGCATTCATGTACGTTTGGGTAAAAATAATTCATAATATAAATTAGAAATAGCAGTTGAGTTATTGTTGTAAGTTTTGTTTAAAAAAAATGTTGGTATGGAAGGAATATTATGCCAAACAAAATTTGGTGTAATTTCGGTATGGGTTGGAATGTCAAGTGTAAATTTTTTACTATTTTTACTTCGTTTTAATAGGTATTGTGTTAGCCTAAGAGCATTGAAATAAGTTGTTATGATAAAATATTAAAGCGAGAAATGCATAATTATTACTGCAACATAAAATTATAAATTAAATATTCATTTAAAATGCATATGTAAATAATAAACTCTTTAAAAAATTGAGTCATGTGATATATGAGTTTTTTAATTAATAAACTTTATAACTTTGATAGAATTATCATTGTTTCTCTATTCCATAATTTATTTATTGCATTTATAAGTAGTTGATTATAAACAATACATATGATTATTTAATATCTTAGGAGTGACTGTTATGTTTCTATGGTGTATGTAATATTTTATTGGAATGGTATTTATTAAATATATATTTCGAATGCAATATTGTGAGAATCTAGTGTAAATTGTTTAGTATGTTTTGAGTTGTAAGCTTATTATTTCTGTTTTAAAAAGTGAACATTATTTGTTATATGTAATAGATATAAAAATAAATTTATTTTATTTTATTATTATTATTGTAAAAGAGATTTTAAGAATGGAAAGCAGAGTGATTTCAGTATTAGAATGAAGAAAAAGTATTACCTTAATTTTGATTATGAAAATGGCTTCAACTGTAAGACGTTATAAATAAGATTAAATGATTTGAGTTCTCTCTCTGACATTCTGACTTTTATAGAAGCAAACCTAAGTTCTTTTATATATATATTTATTTTGAAAATATTTGCTTAATAACCACAAAAATGATGGAGTAGACAAAATTATATTTGTCCAGAACAGGACAGGATTATCGAAAACTTCTTAAAAGAAGGAAAAAGTAAGTTATAACGTTCAATTTGGGCTTGATATTTCACTACTGAAAATGATTATTGCTTGTGAACAAAACATTTTCCTAATAACATATAGAAGCTAACAACATACTGTTATATATAAGAATAATTATCATCTGCAGATATAATTTCATAACACCAGTACATTGACAGAGAAAATAAACCAGTTTATTTTTATGTCATATTTTCGTAAATAGAAACGGACATCTGTTTATTCATGATGCCATTACGATATTAATTATTTGCTAAACAAAAGTTAAAATTTAATTTTTCGAGAATATTGGAATTTAATAAATAAGCATTGTTTTGGATAATTGTTTATGATACTTTTACTTTGTTTGGATTAGTAAATGACATTAAAATACAGTGTATGGGATAGACATTGGAATTATTGCATTTTTGAAGTGCTATCTAGGAGGATGGTGTTCAGGTTATTATGATAAGATGCATTTTATTTATGTGTTTATTGCTATATTATTTATAAATATTATCAGTTATTACATTCTAAGTTAGTTGTTTGTTTTATACATGTGAAAATGAAAGGAAGCAAAACATTAGTTTAATATTTACATTTATATCCTAAACTTTAATAATTCAAACTTCGATTATGTCTTTTCCTTGACTGCAAATTATTTTTGGATATATCTGTTATATGTAGTGAAAATCTGAAAGCATTGTATGGTAACAATTAGTCATTGATATTTTGTTTGGAAAATAAGATGAATGAATAAACAAATTTATAATTATTATATTTTATATTAATCAAATACTTTATTATGAATATTATAGGAGTATCATTAACTTTCTTGTATTTTAAATAATGTGAATGTGCTACAACATTTTTCTTTGACACAAATTTTATTTATTATTAGTTTAAACAAATAAAAAAACCGATTACATTATTTTCTTTATCCTTTAAAAAATATGACACCTTAATATATAGTTAAAAAATAAAATGGGTAAAGTCACATCGGCTTTATTTCTAAAAGATGTTTGAACAGTTATATATATAATATTCAATTTATATGTGAGACATTATTTGAATGCACTCATTTTGATATCACATATGATAAATAGTAAATATTATATACATAAAATCTTCTGCTTTTGACATATTTATAAAAAAAAGACAAAATGTCTTATAAAATGTTCCAGTATAGATGAAGTTATGAAAATTAAATTTTTTCTAAGAGAAGGCTTTTCATTATATCATAAATTGCCTAAAATTTAGAAACCTGAGATATCATTGCAGCCTATTGTGGATGGTGTAGGTTCTCTGTCATATGATTTGGCTAGATATTTAGCTCAATGCTTATGACCACTGACATATAACATTTCATTCAGAATTAAAAATAAGTGATTTTATTTCTATAATTAAAAACTTAAAACTACCTAAAACTGATTTATTAGTTAGTTTTGTTTATTAATATTCCTGTTGATGAAGTTTTACCTATTATAGCACAATACAATAATTTTCCTGATACTATTATTCCATTAGCAAAATATTGCCTTGAAAATGCATTTTTTATTCATGATTTTTAATTGTATAAATAAATTAAAGGGCTTCTTATAAGATATGTACTGTCATATATAATTTCTGATGTCTTCATGAATAATTTTGAAAGTCAAGTATTAAATGCAGCTATTAGAAACCTTCTATTTTGTTCAAATATGTGGATGATAAATTGTTAGATGAACTCATCATATTGATGTTTTAAACTCTTTTCTTGTTTTTTTCTTAATGATTGTCATGGAAGTTGAAAATAACAAATCACTTTCTTTTCTAGATATTTTAATTGCAAGAAAATGTGATGAATTTTTGACAATATTAGTTTAAAAAACCCACCCATACAAACAGATATTTTATTTTTTATTCTCATCCTTATCCTGCACAAATATTTTCTGTAACAAAAAATCTTTTGATGAGGGCATGTAATTTGTCAGATGAAAGATCATCTAACTCAAGAAATAGATATACAAACATATTCTATTTTCTAATGGTTACAATAAAAACATCTAATATAATGTGTTACATAGTATTTATACTAAAAATAAGAAAGAAAATAACATTGATAGTTCAACTAGTTATAAAGTGGTTTTACCTTATATTAACACACTCACTGATAAAATTAATAGAAGACTATCTAATTTTAACGTAATGACTACTTCCATTAACAAAAAAGTGATGATTTTTTTCCATAAACCTAAAAACAGAGTACTTTTGGAATACCAGGGTGTTTATGACATTCCATGTTTGTAGTGCTCAAAATCTATATAGGTCAGTCTAATAGATGTATTAATGTCAGAATTAATGAGCATAATACTTTTAATCAGAAGTCAAATACATTGTCTTTTACTTCACATTTTTTTAAAAATTGATCACAAAGCTGATTTTGATAATGCTAAAATACTTGCTAATTTGGAGACGCATAATTTGATAACCATGAGGGAGTTAATTTAAGTATTAAAAAACCAACTGGTTTAAATAGAGCTGATGTTATTTTATCCTTTCTTCTAATATAAACTTGAAAACAATTAATGGTGAAACTGAAGAAAATAAATATTTTGTTAATTCATATATTCTGAATACTCAACTACTTCACACTCAATCTCATTCTTTACCTCACACTCAATGTCACTACTATTTGAGATCTAACAGTTTTTTGTTTTTTTTTTAAAGTTAATTTTGACAATATAAATGCAAACATGTACTCTTTTGATCTCTGACAGATATTTTCAATTATTTAGAAGATATAACCAAACACTTTTATTGCTTGAATATGGTAAATATAGATTGGCCATTATACACAATGAGCCTAATCTCACTTTTTAATCTTATTTAATTATTTTTAAAAATGTAGAAAAATTTGATATGCTGAATGGGATTTAAAACAACATATAAGTAAGAAAAGAGAGATGATTTGAATGATTGTAACATTCATTGGGGGAAAGAGATCTCTATAAATACAATTTTTTAAGATTATGGGGGAAAAGGAAAGAATATATTAAGCAGTAGTAAGCTTGAAATGAAAGACAGAAAAACAGAAGAGTCCCAATAATTCTTCCTTTCTGCCACATACTAAACAAATAGTACCTGTGTTTTTTATTCTTTTAACAAAAAAAATAATAATAAGAAAATCAATTTATTTATATTCCAGATGCTATTATTTGACTTATTTTAATAATAAACATATTAGACAAATTTTAAAAGACTGAAATGTATTTTTACACTTAGTATTATTTGTTATATCATAGGATTCTCAATTTTTATCTTTTTGGGAAAACGTTGATAAATCTGAATTAGTGTATTTTGAATTATGTTTTACCAGCTCTTTAAGACATTTATTTTTATTTAGTGATATTATGTCAATAGGTTCAATAAATATAAAGTTTTTAATAAAAAGGTATAAAATTATTGTTTCCTGACATCTCATTAATAGATCTCTGAATATAAAATTAAAGGCTTAAGTATAAAAGAAGTGTGTTACATTTGGAATATCAATGTATATTTTTGACATTAATTGATACAGCTATTTAGTCTTATACCAATTTGGAATACAATTAATTGATTTTTCTTGGAAAAATGTTAGGAAATTGAAAATGGATATATATTTTATTTTATTTTTTAAAAATACAAGAATAGTCAAAAGAGAAATTTTAGCATAAATGATGACTATAATTTAGATAATGATCTGACTTTATCTTATTACATTACCAGAATAATGGAGGATATGTTTAAATTTATAGATTGAAGTTGTGGTATAATAGAAAAAAAAATGTTATCTGTAAAGTTTCTCCATGTAAGTGATTATCTTTATTAAAATTTAGAGAATCCTATCCAGAATGAAAACATCTGAGGAAAATATTTTTTGATGAAAAATGTCAGTCATCCTTGTATGAAATATGCTTGATTGATAAATTAAGAAGAATATAAATACCAGAAAGTTTATTTTCAATCTATATAAACGGAAAATTATTATAAGTGATAAAGAAAGCCAATTAGCATAGTTGATTTAGGATAGAATTATGTATTGGTATACTAGGAGATTCTTTCTCCAACAATATAATGTGATTTTCTTTAATAAGGGACAAATATGCTAGAATATAAAAAAGAGGACTTAAGATATTAAATCACTGAAGTAATTACAGAAGTTTAATCAAAGAAACTGAACCAAGCTCAGCTGCATGATTAAGTGAACTATCAATGTTTTTAATCTTATTGGTGCTGCCTAACTTTGTCAATGACAATTTTGGGTAAAATCTTTATTAAAGAGTTAAATTATGCTTTTACAAGACAGTTGAAATGATATATAATAGGCAGAATGATATTTTGATTTCTTTCTTTAATTGTAGATTCTATTACTTTAATAATGAAAACAAAATATTGAAATAGATTTCACATTACTTAGTGGATAAAAAAGAACTTTTTTTTTCAAAAATAAGAGAATATAGAAACTACATAATGATAATCAATTCAATAAATTTGTGTGGACAGATATTTAACTACATTGAAAATAATAAAAATAGTGAATTAACTGAGAAGAGTTAGAATGATAGACTGACTAAATGACATATGATGTAAAATTCTGTTTTTCAGATATTTTATACCATAATGTATTTCATTCTGTTCCAGAAATTAGTAAGGCATACTCTTTAAATAAGTAGCTGACGGTGATTTAAGTTCTAATTGATAGAAAATATTCATGTATATAAATTATCTTTTCATTTGCAATAATCATATAATGAATCTTTAACATTAATCAGATTTATAAATATAAAATAACCCTTATTCCTAAATAAAATATTCAAACACTACCTGATTTAGGTTCAATAAAGATATACATATTTATTATTATAAAATCTTTAATATTTAGTGAAATTCCAAAAAAGAACATTATAATTCTTCAATATTAATAATTCAATATAAACATTTCAGGATATTTAAAAAATATATAAATATTCCTCTTTTTCTCTCTAATATTTCATCATTACATGTGATCTTTATCAAGAAACACAAAATTATATGGATTCATCCAAATTTTTTTTTTAATTTCTATACATAAAATTAATTGCACAGAAAATTCAAATCATTCAACATAATTGAAATACTGAAAAAAGTGGATATTAATGAGTCAGTGCTAAATTTCCAAGTTTGAAAAGAATGATGACCTGTACGTATTTTATATAAGAGCACATAAACAAATATATTTACATATTTGAACAGGGCATTCCATATATACAAATATTATTTTGTCTATCAGAAGAATTTAGCACAATCTCAGCCTTTGGGATTAGTGAGATTTGATTGGTTTGTTTTGGTTTATTAATGTACCCTATTATAATTCTCTAATTGGATACTTCAGGTTTAAAGTAGAATCTGAAACTCAATGTTAGAATTCAAATATATTTATTTAATATATATGTATAACTGGGATGTGATGTTCTATTATACGCTCACTATTCCTGAATTATATAGTTTCTTTCAAAGCATAAATCAATAAATATTATTACTTAAAATATTATCATTCATATAAGTCTACTATTAGTTTTCAGGCCTTAAATAAATAA
>JAQFVV010009387.1:0-13552 GCA_028023455.1 Epiperipatus broadwayi | reverse complement strand
AGATGTGACTGTGTAACTTTTTAGACTCAATAAAGTTTTGCTTTGAAACATAATAATAATAATAATAATAATAATAATAATAATAATAATAATAATAATAATAATAATAATAATAATAATAATAATAATAATAATAATAATAATAATAATAATAATAATAATAATAATAATAATAATAATAATAATAATAATAATAATAATAATAATAATAATAATAATAATAATAATAATAATAATAATAATAATAATAACAACAACAACAACAACAACAACAACAACCACTAGACTCAGTAAATTCTTAATACAAAACATGACATTAACATAAAACCTAATACATTCCATTCCACACACATTCTTTTGTTAATTTATACTTAGTATATACAGTGATTCACTACAATCAAAGATAGTTTAGCTTTGACAAAAGTACTCTGTATTGAAAATTTGGCTAAGCAACTTTAAATATAGGACTGTGTTAGTAATTAATTTTTTTCCCACTTTCCCTCTCTTTGAAAGAGAATGAAAGAATATGTCATAGTAAAGATTGTTCATTTAACGGCAAGTTGCTAATAATAATTTTGCCTTAAATTATTGTTTCTAATTATATTGACAGGAAATTTAAGTATCAAAAGTGCAGGAAATGGAATCAATCTAAGATTTTTATGTTCCAAAATCTAATACTTTATCACTGAATTGATTGATTATTGTAAATAAGTGTTCACTGAGAATAGGCATTTATAAAGTAAGATTTTAACATATATATATATATATATATATACAGTTTTTTTACATATTATCAATGCATCTCTAATATTCAAACTTCATTATATTATAATTATTCACCAGTGCAAAAATTCAGCCCATCCTTTCTCACTCAACCTGCATTTCACAATCAACCATAATTCATCAGGAGAGCAACAAGCATTACACATCTGCATTTCCATTGTGAATGTAGTATTAAAATTATGGTCATATTTTTTTCTATTCGCAAACAGAATATCACACATCTGACTAATCCAGATTAAATTTAAGAACTTTATCACCTAGCTAATAATACCTAAAGTGTTCAAACATTGATTCTAACTAAGTAGCAATCTGGAAAGTCTATAATCTTACTATCTAAAAGAAAAATTCTAAACAAATTATGACATAAAAAATTCAAGGTTCTCAGATTTTATTTAAATCCCATAATGGAATGGAATCAGATATGCTAAGTATTTATAAAAGACCAGCACTAAACAAATGTATTTTCTTAAATGATGCTTTTTCAATCGAGTTAAACACATTGGTAATGGTGCTTTTGTTACTGCTTGCTACTTTGAATACAGTTTGTTCTAAAATCTTAAATTTTAGAGTTACATAATAAAATTTAAAAGTCATTAAAACTTACAATTATCATTTCAACATTTCTCTGCATGTTTTAGTTCAGTGGCAGAATGTCAGACACTGGAGCATAACATCCTCATATTGATTTCAGTTCTACTGGTGCTCAAACTTTTTATAAACTCCTAGGCAATAAAGTCATTCAATTATTCATAATTTTTTATTCCTTTAACACCACTTAATATATTAATTAATAACATTATTTTTTTTAAAAAACAGAAATTGTTTGATTCAAAGTTAAACAGTACAATAAATATAAAAAAATAGCAGCAATTTAAGTTATGCAAAATCTGTTTTATCTCAAAATCAGAAAGAAATTGAATTGAGCTAAATTAAGAATACCACAATGATATTTTTAATCTGTTTTTCATTTAATAAGAATAAGTGTTTTATTACTTATTATTGTATTTGTCTCCTTTTATTAGATCAATAATTAATTATTCGTTATATAATTATCATAAAACAAAGGTTTTAGAAACTTTTTTTAACACATGGAGACTTTTTAATAAATATTATAGAATGACTAGTAAATAATAGCAACTTAGTTTAGCTAATTTTCTAATCATCTTAATAATTTATTTTTGCTGATCTAACAATTTTTTCTCCAATAAGAATTGTCATTGATTTTATTTTTTTAAATCAAACATTTGTTAGAAATTAACTCCAAAAATGATTTAGCAGTCATAATGATTTGTTTAAATAACTGTATGCATGTATAATTTTATTGTTTAGAAAATTGATTGTAAAAGAATTTTATAATCTTTTTTGTTACCATTTCCCCCTCTTTTCTTTCAAAGAGTAAGCTTGTGGTTTAGGACCTGTAGAGGTCCCTACTATCGCATTTTTATACGCATGTGCTTGGGGCTACAGCCTTAATGAATATTATTTACCATTTTCTATAACTTTTTTTTTTCAGTTTAGGTAACATTTTACAATTCATTGAAATGCAATAAAGATATAAATTGGGTAAATAAACAAAAGTCAAAATCATAAAATTAAACTAAAATTGAAGTGAATAAAGTTAAAATTATTTATTAAATATAGTTTAGAGATGACTAAAGCTGTTAATAATAATAATATTATATATATACAGTTTAACTAAGTAAAATTAGTTTGATCAAAGCAAAATATCAAGAGGAAATTAAATTTAAAAAAATAAAATTATGATTATTAAATTTTTAAATCTTGAATTTTTAACTCAATAAATAAAATAAAATATTAGTGTTATCTCTCTATCATCTAATCAAGCAATTGACAAGTAATTGAAAAAATAAAATTAATCTGATGACAGTATTGATAATCATAAATATTTTGTGCAACTTTACAAGCTCTCTTTTTTATGTCCAAAATATTTTGATAACAAGAAATATTTTGATTACAAAAATAAATTCATCACATTTTTACAATACAGCATTTTAATAGTTCAATGTATATAATGCTAAATTTACAATTTACATAAAAAATGTAGGTTTTGATTTAAGCTATGCTCCTAAAGTTGGAACTGTAAGTCTTGTATTGTCATAGTTTACTATTTAGAATTTAAATATTATATAACATTTTACATCTTTGTTAATGCTATCATTCCTAATTGCTTTTCTGATGTAAAATCTGATGGCACTTTTGATACTTTGATTTAAATTCACTTTTTTATATTATCTGTAGAATTCATTTGCAGATTTTATATTCATTCAACAATATAATCAGAAGTAAAATATTCTTAATTTATTAGTTTTAAAAAAATATAAAGATGTCATTATCATTTAGAGAATGTATTACAAATGAACTGATAACTTTTATTGACAGATTTTTTGTTCTCCAGTCATGAGAGTACTTGCAAAACTCTTGAGAATGTATATTTCTGTAGAATAATTTTCACCACAACACTCTCATTCATGATAAGGCTGGTTTTTATCCACTTTTTGCATCTTGTGAAGACATATAATCATAAACATATAACTAAAGACATGTAAAAAATATGCATTATCCCAAGATGCACATGTTGTGCTGAACTAGCAGTCACAAATTGGTCTAGATCACATTCTTTTACACATAACTTTATTATTAATTAACACAACTTTGATATAAACTACTTGATGGAACTATAGTAATAATTTTATTAGTCATTCATTAGACTAGAGATTATCCATTTAATGACTAATATTTTTGTAATATAATTTTCACTACAACACTCTCTTTTTCACATCTTTTTGATATGTTTTTGATTATGTGTTTATGATCACAACCCTCCACAAAGTGTTAAAAGCAAACAGAAAACAGTCCCTAATTTGTGTGAGATTAAGGTAGTAAAAATTCTACTACAGAAATATTATTCATTAAAATTGTGACTAATAAAAAAATTTTAATATACTTCCATCAAGTGGTTTGTGTCAAAGTTGTGAGGACAGCAAATTTGATAAATCAATTAAAATTGTACTAACCTGATAGAGATATATGTAAGAAAATGTGATCTGGGCTAACTGATGGGTTTTGGTTCAGCATTAAATGTGCATCTTGGGAATCTTACTTCTTTTTCACATGTTTTGGGCATATTTTTATGACTATACCCCTTCACAAGGTGCTAAACCTGGATACAAACTAGTCCCTATTTTCTCTGAGTGGTGTAGTAAAAATTACACTTCAGAAATATTATTCATTAAATGGATAATTTCTGGTCTAATGAAAGACTGAAAAAAATATTAATATATTTTTGTATTAAGAATGTTGTTTTTGCTTCACTTCAAAAGAAAAAAACTTAATTTCCATAGTTTGGTTATATATTAATAATTATTTTTATAAAATATTTTATAAATATTTACTTTGAGATGAAAATACTTATGATACAATCAGATTTTATGTGAAAATGATTGATTTGAAAGAAGATATGTCAAGACAATTGTAATGATGTAAAACTGCAAGTTACAATTGGCTGAAAAGGAAACTTTTTTTTAATGACTGTATTAAATATTTTTTACATTTTAATCATTATAAGTGGAATTTCAAATTTTAAAATAAAATTTCATTATGGTGATTAAATTCATTCAGATTTTTAAAATTGTTTTTTTTTTTCTTTTGGTTATATTTTTTTTTTAGCAGCAAATGTAAATGAACATTTGCCATTATTCTGGCTATATATGTCTGTTTATTACTATATATATATATATATATATATATATATATATATATATATATATATATATATATATATATATATATATATATATATATTAAAAATGGTTTTGTTTATAAACTTATATTAGCAGTAAATAAAGTAAAAATTATGGAAATATAGCATAAAATAAACATTTAATTGTTAAAACAAAATGTTGGAAATATAACTCAAATAGCAACTAGGAACTGTCAAAAAATGCTCTAGTACTGGAACCATTAAATAATAAGATAAACAAGTTCCCAAATGGTCTGACTTATAATATTATAAGACACAGCTTTTTAATGTATTAATTTCAAAATTAATTATGATAAATGTATATTTGTTTCAAATTGATGAGGATTATATTAAAAAGGAATTAAGTTTCAATATGTTTGTGCATGTGTTTATTAAATATGTAAAAGGAATAATATTAATAATTATAAATTTTATAAAGTAAATAACATCCTTTATACAGATATATTAATGATAAGGATTGCGAAAAATAAAATTGATTTTAATTTCTATCTAAGAAGAATATAATTACATAAGTGCTTATTATGTATAAAAAGCATCTTATTTATTAGTTGTTTCAACTTTTATATTTTGAAATAGAGTAAATAAAATTACTTAATATAAATCAAATTTAAATTTATTATGATTTGTGGTTAGCAGTAATGGAGTTTGGCCCAACTGATAAAGAAAGTTTTCTTAAAGTAGATCCTGTGAGTCTTATTTTCTTTTATAAACTCCAATTCAAAATGTGCCTATTACATAAAATTTTATCTTAATAATGAGTTTAAAAAAGATATCTAAATGTTATTATTTAAAATATTTTTAAGATAAATGTTATATTGTGTATTAAATTATATATATATATGTAAAATTTATTTTAGGTGCCATGAGTAACAACAGTACATTCTGCCCTTGTGATAAACATGGTTTTTCTTATTATACAAGTCATTTAATAGGATCTTTAGGAGAATTTGGTGGTATAATCTTGCATTTATTTCATTTAAAAAAGCATATTTTTAATTCATAATAAGATTGCAATTTTGTTTAATTTCATGTTTGTGATGTGTAACTGTTTGTTTTTTCTATAAAAAAATTGTTTCTATAAAATTCTAAAATAATATGTTAAACTTCTAATTAATTACCTATTAAGTATTAATTTAATATTTGTATTATTGTCTAAATAAAACACTTTTATTTAATTCTTTTATCCACATTAAAGCAATATTTTAAATACTGTAATTTTAAATCATCAAACATTACATGATCACCATTCTTTATGCTTACACAAGCTGTTTTTTATAGAGGCAAAATTATCCATACAGTAGCGCCACTCAGTGCAAGTCAGAGTAATCAACGGATTCAGAAATGTTTGTGCATAAAATCCCTATCTAATTCCTACTCATCCAATATCCCCAGACTAGTTTCTAGCTTGTGGCTTTTCATCAATGAGGAGCTACTGTTTGGAGAATTTTGCCTATATGAAATATAATTTTATTTTTTAATTAGCATCAGGATATTCTGTCATTGATATAAAGCAAATGGTTTAAGAAAAAAATGTTCTAATTGTGAAAAATTAAATTGCCATTAATAATGAAGTACTTACAATTTATATATAGAAAATTATACTTAGATTTGAGATCCTCAGAAAAACTTGCCTTTTAATTGAGAAGTAAAATATATTTGAAGCTGCCTTGAGACTTCTATGATAGTAAATAAAATAGATTAAAAGAATCATATATTATTGAAAGGTTATACAACATTGAATGCCCTAATAGCAAATTAATCATTTAACAATTCCATTCAGTTAGTGTGAGATGTTGGACCTCTTAATTTCAGGATCTTTTCTCAGAAAGTCATAACATTTAAGTACCTTAGTGTTTAGAATGAATGAGTTTTTATTTATTCATTTATTACTTTGCTGGGAGTAGACCCTTAAGTTTTTTAACTTTGGTTCCAGGACTGTTCTATTGTACTAAATTGCCTAGACAACAAAATATTTTGATTTTCTAAATGAATCAATAATTGATAATAGAAATCAGTAATCTAATAAAGATGTCTACTGTGTGCTGTTAATACATAAATAAAAATGTGTTCTAAATCAAAAAATAAATTGTTTATGAAAAATAAAAACAATGATAATTTGGCAACAATGATTGAAAAATTATATATATATATATATATATATTAAAAGATGTGTTAACATTTTATGGTACTTTTCTATTCTATCATGTCAGCCGCTTGATGGCATTGATGCTAAGCAAAAACACATACATATAATGTTACCAGGCCCACCCCATTCTTTGTTAAAGAATATAGAAATCATATGAATTAACAATGCTTTAATTACAGAATTGTCTTTTACTTTTTTGGGGTCATTTTTGAAAAAGGTTAAAAAAAATAATTATTAATTAATTTTATTTATTGATTGATTTCTTACAATATCTATCTTTAAAATATAATATGTGTATGGACATACTTAAGAATGATTAATAATTTTCAGTTCGATCAGCTTTTTTTGATTTTTTTTATTATGCCTTTTTGGTTGGGTATTTCAAGATTAATTAATCAATGGATCAGTATTTGGACAATTACTTTTATTAGTTTCTCTGCATAGATCTACAAGAATTTTCACACTCATACATTCTTCTATTTTTTTGTTGTCTGAAGACTTAATGTAATTCATTTCAATTTCCTTCATCAATTTTTGTAATTATGTCGAGAACAATTTGACGATACTAACAAATTTCAAAACCCTCTTGAATTCCAAGTCTTTCTGAAAAGTCAAATCTCAGTCCTGCAATATTGGCCAGAGGGCTATTCCTTTTTTACATCCACAAAAATTAAAACTTTATCAATTTTCCTATCTTATTGCAAAGATTCTATTCCAGTAAAATTATTAAATTCCTCATGCAGGCCGGCTTCTGTGGATGGCAGTTGGCCCAATTTCGGCCTATCAGCCATTTAATTTGTCATGAGCATGTTCTTATGAAAACATGACTATTCACATGAGCTTGTCAAAATCTTGCTTGGACTTATCCTTTACAAATTGATTTGAAGGTTCCATGTTGAGTAGGGAAGCACGGCGACGGGTGGACAATTGTTATGAAGTAATAGTATGAGAGATGACTTATAAGCTAATTCCTTTATTTGAAGAGTTGTGGCAGGATGAAGTCAGACATTCTAAAATGATACTGTAGTGAACATTGAACTGTGAACATTGGGATAAAGTGCATAACACTAAAACAAGCTAGCTGCCACTAAACAGCATCTTTTCTGCACTTTACAGCATAGAAATGAATACCATCATCTGTGGCCACCAGCTGCTATGTATTAAATGGCCTCTTACTGTGGTTTTTGGTATAGATGTAGAGGGCCTAGAAAAATTGCATATTTATGTGCTTTTGCATATAAATAGTGCCTTCAAGCGGCTAACATGATAGAATAGAAAACTACCCATTTTACATATTAAAAAAATAATATGGATTAATCAAATTATTACAAAATAATATCTTTAATTCTAATCAATATAATTCCTTTTAAAAATATTTATAAAGCATTATTTTAAAGAATTTTTTTACATTTTATTTATAGTTGCAAAGTTAAAATATTATTTTTACGAATGCTTATTATGTGCAAAATGCAATAAAGATTTAATCTTGAAATAAATTTTTAGAATCTAACCAAAACAATTAGTAGAAGATGATACCAAAAACATAAAAGTGTTAAAGAGCTAAATATTTACATCCACACTTCTATAAAAGCCTTTAAATTATTGTGCAAATCTTGCTGATGAGAATTCAGTGAAGTTATTAATCTTCAAATTTTCATACCTATAAAAATACCCATATCTGACTACTAACTCTTATAATAGTTAAAACATTAAAGTAGAAATGGGTTCAACTTTAGCATAAAATTGCTCAGAAGGTGCTTTTTTGTAAAGAAAATACATAACAATATATAATCTAAAGATTAGCCTTTCAAACTAACAAACATGCGCTTTTTAGGAATGTTAATAATAATAAATGAATACTTTCATCTCCAACATAAGATAAAGTATTTGCAAATGAATAAAATGAAACCACTTATTCATTCAACCCAAATGCTTATTTATGGGCAAATCTTAAGTATTGGATATGAAAGTATTTGGGTTGAATGAATAAGTGGATTCATTTTATTCATTCGCAAAGACTTTATCTTGTGTTGGAGATTTAAAGTATTCATTTATTATTATTAACATTCGTAAAAAGCGCATGTTCCTTAGTTTGAAAAGCTAATCTTTAGTTCATTACAATTTATAAACAGATCGCTATATAAACAATATATAGTGATTAGTTTTACAGATTATTTATAAAGTCTTCATAATTTTTCTTAAACAAACTCATATGTGATTTTGCCAAATTAAAATTGCATTAGCTATATAATTAAAGCATTTCATTAACAAAGTACAATTTTTTCTAAATAAAATCAATGTATATACTTGTTAGTATAAATTAAGATAGATAGGAAACTTATATGTAGCAATTAACCTGCACCTTTTATATATTGTATAAATAAATAGATAAATAGACATTAAATAGGTAATGAAGTGTGTGAAGCAGCGAATAAGTAAATAGGTAGGCAGAAAATAAGAAGTAAGATAGAAAAATAGTAAATGAATAAGATGGGTAGATAAATATGTGAGAAATTTGATAAGTGGATGAGAAGATAAATAAGAAGATAGATAAAAAGATAGGTGTATAAATAGATGGAGATAATATAGACAGGTAGATAGATAAATAATTGAGTTAATAATAAAAATAATGAATGCATAATTATATATATATATATATATATATATATAGAGAGAGAGAGAGAGAGAGATAGATAGATAGATAGATAGATAGATAGATAGATAGATAGATAGATAGATAGATAGATAGATAGATAGATAGATAGATAGATAGATAGATAGATAGATAGATAGATAGATAGATAGATAGATAGATAGATAGATAGATAGATAGATAGATAGATAGATAGATAGATAGATAGATAGATAGATAGATAGATAGATAGATAGATAGATAGATAGATAGATAGATAGATAGATAGATAGATAGATAGATAGATAGATAGATAGATAGATAGATAGATAGATAGATAGATAGATAGATAGATAGATAGATAGATAGATAGATAGATAGATAGATAGATAGATAGATAGATAGATAGATAGATAGATAGATAGATAGATAGATAGATAGATAGATAGATAGATAGATAGATAGATAGATAGATAGATAGATAGATAGATAGATAGATAGATAGATAGATAGATAGATAGATAGATAGATAGATAGATAGATAGATAGATAGATAGATAGATAGATAGATAGATAGATAGATAGATAGATAGATAGATAGATAGATAGATAGATAGATAGATAGATAGATAGATAGATAGATAGATAGATAGATAGATAGATAGATAGATAGATAGATAGATAGATAGATAGATAGATAGATAGATAGATAGATAGATAGATAGATAGATAGATAGATAGATAGATAGATAGATAGATAGATAGATAGATAGATAGATAGATAGATAGATAGATAGATAGATAGATAGATAGATAGATAGATAGATAGATAGATAGATAGATAGATAGATAGATAGATAGATAGATAGATAGATAGATAGATAGATAGATAGATAGATAGATAGATAGATAGATAGATAGATAGATAGATAGATAGATAGATAGATAGATAGATAGATAGATAGATAGATAGATAGATAGATAGATAGATAGATAGATAGATAGATAGATAGATAGATAGATAGATAGATAGATAGATAGATAGATAGATAGATAGATAGATAGATAGATAGATAGATAGATAGATAGATAGATAGAAAGAAAGAAAGAAAGAAAGAAAGAAAGAAAGAAAGAAAAGTATATAAATAGGATTTTCTTTCTCATTCTCTCTCACTCATTCTCTATCTATCTATTTATCTATATATATGTGTGTGTTGTAGGATTTGTCATTAATATGATCATTATGGAATTATGTGGAAGAGCAAATACTTGTGCCATTGAATACCTAATTATGGGGGTGTTGATATTTTCTCTACATGCATGCACATCTCAGGTTGTGAGAGAGATTGTTATTTTTTTAATTCGTTCCTGCTTGATGGCTGCTTATGGATCAATTAATGTATATTTAGTAGAGGTATAAATAATATTTATTAATTTTAATACTAATTATAATAATTTTTTTCTTCATCTTTTCTTTCTCCATATTTATATATTCCAGCATTTATCATAATTGTATTTGTATTAAAATTTAATTACTAACTTTTAAATCTTTAAACTATTGTTTAATTATCTCAAATATATGATAACGTAAAATTAAGAAAAGAAAATTTAAAAAGCTTTTGACAGCAGTTCAGTTCATCAAATGAAACATAGTATGGGCCAACCTTGCAGTTTTAAAAAATGAGCTGATTTGTCTACTAATAAACGAGGGAACTCTTTTTATATTAGCATCTTTTATATAAGCCTGAGCTATAATCAAGATGAAAGAATCAAGTATTGTTGTTGATATAATCATTAAGAAACCATTAACAATTAGATTTTCATACTTTACATCAATTTCTATTTAAAGTTTATGCGACAAAGCTCTTGATAATTTGCATACAAAAGTGTATGGATTCAGAAACCATAAAATTTAAATGACAAAAATACAGTTACTAACTAGGATACAATATGTCTAACTTTTACATGTTCTATCATTTTGATGAAGCTTATGATTTTTGTAGAACTCCATTTCAAAACTGTCAATTTAAAAAAAAAGGCTACCAAAGTTTTGAAATTATAAAAAAATTGTAAATAAAATTCATTTTAAAAGAAGATACATTTCAATTAATCTGTTTGTTTTTTCTTCTAATGTGTCAAAGCATCGGCCGGGAAGCGAACCCGGGCCGATGCGTTGATACATGAGGAAAAAAAACAGATTAATTGAAATATATCGTTTTTTAAAATGAATTTTATTTATAAATTTTTTATAATTTCAAGCTGCCTATTATTACAGAAACATTTCTTTAATAATCATTTACATAATGTCAATTATAATTCTGAATAAAAATTACTATGGTGTTATATCATGATACAAATATTTTTTTTACTAAATAAATATTTATAGACATCAAAATTTCACCTTGTTGATAACACCGAAGGTATTCATTTTGTTTTTGCTACTTAATTTAAAATAACTAGCAATGAATTCATTTATTAAAACGTGAACGCTGACATATATATATTCACTTTTTATAATTTTAAACGTTATAAATTTAATAAAATCTTTCTTATTTTTACAAATAATTTTTTGTTAACTGTAATTGCAAACTAAAATTATACCATATAGCATTATATTTGGTCTGAAATACTTAAAGCTAAAAATTAAAGTCTTTAGTTTATTATCAAAATTTTATAAAAGGATTATATATCAGACATTGATAATTTATATGTTTGAAAATTGGAAGTTTAACAACTCAAATATGTTCAATTAAATAAAATTCTCTGTAATGAATTATATATTTTAAATAGTTTTCTATTTGTTTATAAATATAAATATTAAAAATGTATCAATTTTTTCTCTGAAATTCTATAAATAATTTTTAGCTATGATGTAATAAATGGTATGAAAATCATCTATTTAAAATCTAAAATACTATATAAGAGTATCTTGTTTGAATTATTAAAATATGTGAGAAGTTATATACTTCTAATTTTTATACATATAAAATAGTATCATTTAATCTGCAATTCTTACATAAACTTAAAAAAGCAAAAAAGCATTCATGTTTAGCTTAAACTACTTCAGAAAAATATCGTTTCTAGGCAATTTCAGCTTGCAATATTTGTTTTTAATTGGTGTTCTGCTTCCATTACCTTAAAAATAAAAATTATTTATAAAAACATTTAGAGAAATCTTGTTAAATTTATAATATACTTATTAAAACTGTAAATATTAAATTTGTATAAAAATGAGTAAATTTTAGGCTTTCTAAATTAATAGACAAACTGATATCTCATGCTAGATATATTTCAACTACAATTTAGCCTTTTCAAATATACTAGAAAACTAAGCTCCTCATAATACATTTTCCAGTTATAAGTAAAGAAATAAAAAATCAGTCTTTGAATAACCTTTGCGAACATTAAAATCAGAGAGTTGTGGGAAGGTTAGCCTTTCAAAGTGTTAGTTGACAAAGACTATGAGGGTCAAAAGTGCTCCTAAATGGACAAAATTTTTAAAATATATCTGATTACTCTATTTATAAAAATTCAATTATATATATATTGTAAATATCGATAAGTCTATCTATATTTTAAAAATTGTCATTTGTTATTAAAAAAAATCTCTTTGAGTTGATGTTTATATATGAAGTATTATTATTGTTTATGGTTATTAAGTATAGTTATTGTTTGAAGTTATTATTTTATTTATATGTTGATGGTACATCGTTATGAATATTTAATTATTATAAATAAATAAAGACATATAAATTGTTGATTATATAAAAAAATTATTTTATTTGCAGTGATTATTAAAAAAAAAGCAATATTATTATTTATGTATATTTTTAAAGCTGTCAAATAAATTTTCAATTTAATATTTTTTATATATATATGCTTGATATTTTTTTTTTTTTAATGTTAATTGTTTTAAAAGAAAACATGTGTAACAATGGTTTTCAAAACAGCATTTGCTAGCACGTGGAACAACAGCAACAAAAAAAAAAAAAGAAGCCATTATGATTATTATTAAGATAGTGATAAAACCAACTAAAGGATAAAATTTTGTTGTACTTTGTTTCTTTGAAATTACCATTCTTCAGAATATTGGAATAAGATAGATTTCTATGGTAAATACATAAATCATGACAGGCTAATAGGGATATATCGCAGCCAAGAGGCTGCACCGGTTTCTTTCATTTATTCCAAAGCAGTTTTAAAAAGAAAA
>JAQFVV010009386.1:0-13564 GCA_028023455.1 Epiperipatus broadwayi | reverse complement strand
CAAAATAAAAGTCATAGATCAATTCATAGATCACATGACCCTATCTCTTAAGCTTGTAAGTTATAAACAGTGAGGATTGCCAATTCCTCTACAAGCTTTATGATAAATGCTTAGCCAGAGCCAGCACTTAAAATATCTCTGTCAGGAACCCCTCCCCAAACCCCTGACCATGGTTTCGTGCTTTGGCACTCCTCAGAGAGGTGTCAGGGTAGGTTCAGACACTAGATCTAAAAATACCAACCCAAAGCTAAGCACTTAGCTAAAAGTTATCTATTGAGTGGAAAATCTGAAATTTTCAGACATGTACATGTCTTCAAACCCAGCTATCCAACTCAAATAGCTATATGGGGCTGATAGATCTTCAGCCATGCCATATAGTAGTAGTCATAGCAATATAAAATTGCATAAGACTTTTTGGCAGAGACTATAAATAGTCAAAATAAAAGTCATAGATCAATTCATAGATCACATGACCCTATCTCTTAAGCTTGTAAGTTATAAACAGTGAGGATTGCCAATTCCTCTACAAGCTTTATGATAAATGCTTAGCCAGAGCCAGCACTTAAAATATCTCTGTCAGGAACCCCTCCCCAAACCCCTGACCATGGTTTCGTGCTTTGGCACTCCTCAGAGAGGTGTCAGGGTAGGTTCAGACACTAGATCTAAAAATACCAACCCAAAGCTAAGCACTTAGCTAAAAGTTATCTATTGAGTGGAAAATCTGAAATTTTCAGACATGTACATGTCTTCAAACCCAGCTATCCAACTCAAATAGCTATATGGGGCTGAAGATCTTCAGCCATGCCATATAGTAGTAGTCATAGCAATATAAAATTGCATAAGACTTTTTGGCAGAGACTATAAATAGTCAAAATAAAAGTCATAGATCAATTCATAGATCACATGACCCTATCTCTTAAGCTTGTAAGTTATAAACAGTGAGGATTGCCAATTCCTCTACAAGCTTTATGATAAATGCTTAGCCAGAGCCAGCACTTAAAATATCTCTGTCAGGAACCCCTCCCCAAACCCCTGACCATGGTTTCGTGCTTTGGCACTCCTCAGAGAGGTGTCAGGGTAGGTTCAGACACTAGATCTAAAAATACCAACCCAAAGCTAAGCACTTAGCTAAAAGTTATCTATTGAGTGGAAAATCTGAAATTTTCAGACATGTACATGTCTTCAAACCCAGCTATCCAACTCAAATAGCTATATGGGGCTTGATAGATCTTCAGCCATGCCATATAGTAGTAGTCATAGCAATATAAAATTGCATAAGACTTTTTGGCAGAGACTATAAATAGTCAAAATAAAAGTCATAGATCAATTCATAGATCACATGACCCTATCTCTTAAGCTTGTAAGTTATAAACAGTGAGGATTGCCAATTCCTCTACAAGCTTTATGATAAATGCTTAGCCAGAGCCAGCACTTAAAATATCTCTGTCAGGAACCCCTCCCCAAACCCCTGACCATGGTTTCGTGCTTTGGCACTCCTCAGAGAGGTGTCAGGGTAGGTTCAGACACTAGATCTAAAAATACCAACCCAAAGCTAAGCACTTAGCTAAAAGTTATCTATTGAGTGGAAAATCTGAAATTTTCAGACATGTACATGTCTTCAAACCCAACTATCCAACTCAAATAGCTATATGGGGCTGATAGATCTTCAGCCATGCCATATAGTAGTAGTCATAGCAATATAAAATTGCATAAGACTTTTTGGCAGAGACTATAAATAGTCAAAATAAAAGTCATAGATCAATTCATAGATCACATGACCCTATCTCTTAAGCTTGTAAGTTATAAACAGTGAGGATTGCCAATTCCTCTACAAGCTTTATGATAAATGCTTAGCCAGAGCCAGCACTTAAAATATCTCTGTCAGGAACCCCTCCCCAAACCCCTGACCATGGTTTCGTGCTTTGGCACTCCTCAGAGAGGTGTCAGGGTAGGTTCAGACACTAGATCTAAAAATACCAACCCAAAGCTAAGCACTTAGCTAAAAGTTATCTATTGAGTGGAAAATCTGAAATTTTCAGACATGTACATGTCTTCAAACCCAGCTATCCAACTCAAATAGCTATATGGGGCTGATAGATCTTCAGCCATGCCATATAGTAGTAGTCATAGCAATATAAAATTGCATAAGACTTTTTGGCAGAGACTATAAATAGTCAAAATAAAAGTCATAGATCAATTCATAGATCACATGACCCTATCTCTTAAGCTTGTAAGTTATAAACAGTGAGGATCTATGACTTTTATTTTGACTATTTATAGTCTCTGCCAAAAAGTCTTATGCAATTTTATATTGCTATGACTACTACTAAATGGCATGGCTGAAGATCTATCAGCCCCATATAGCTATTTGAGTTGGATAGCTGGGTTTGAAGACATGTACATGTCTGAAAATTTCAGATTTTCCACTCAATAGATAACTTTTAGCTAAGTGCTTAGCTTTGGGTTGGTATTTTTAGATCTAGTGTCTGAACCTACCCTGACACCTCTCTGAGGAGTGCCAAAGCACGAAACCATGGTCAGGGGTTTGGGGAGGGGTTCCTGACAGAGATATTTTAAGTGCTGGCTCTGGCTAAGCATTTATCATAAAGCTTGTAGAGGAATTGGCAATCCTCACTGTTTATAACTTACAAGCTTAAGAGATAGGGTCATGTGATCTATGAATTGATCTATGACTTTTATTTTGACTATTTATAGTCTCTGCCAAAAAGTCTTATGCAATTTTATATTGCTATGACTACTACTATATGGCATGGCTGAAGATCTATCAGCCCCATATAGCTATTTGAGTTGGATAGCTGGGTTTGAAGACATGTACATGTCTGAAAATTTCAGATTTTCCACTCAATAGATAACTTTTAGCTAAGTGCTTAGCTTTGGGTTGGTATTTTTAGATCTAGTGTCTGAACCTACCCTGACACCTCTCTGAGGAGTGCCAAAGCACGAAACCATGGTCAGGGGTTTGGGGAGGGGTTCCTGACAGAGATATTTTAAGTGCTGGCTCTGGCTAAGCATTTATCATAAAGCTTGTAGAGGAATTGGCAATCCTCACTGTTTATAACTTACAAGCTTAAGAGATAGGGTCATGTGATCTATGAATTGATCTATGACTTTTATTTTGACTATTTATAGTCTCTGCCAAAAAGTCTTATGCAATTTTATATTGCTATGACTACTACTATATGGCATGGCTGAAGATCTATCAGCCCCATATAGCTATTTGAGTTGGATAGCTGGGTTTGAAGACATGTACATGTCTGAAAATTTCAGATTTTCCACTCAATAGATAACTTTTAGCTAAGTGCTTAGCTTTGGGTTGGTATTTTTAGATCTAGTGTCTGAACCTACCCTGACACCTCTCTGAGGAGTGCCAAAGCACGAAACCATGGTCAGGGGTTTGGGGAGGGGTTCCTGACAGAGATATTTTAAGTGCTGGCTCTGGCTAAGCATTTATCATAAAGCTTGTAGAGGAATTGGCAATCCTCACTGTTTATAACTTACAAGCTTAAGAGATAGGGTCATGTGATCTATGAATTGATCTATGACTTTTATTTTGACTATTTATAGTCTCTGCCAAAAAGTCTTATGCAATTTTATATTGCTATGACTACTACTATATGGCATGGCTGAAGATCTATCAGCCCCATATAGCTATTTGAGTTGGATAGCTGGGTTTGAAGACATGTACATGTCTGAAAATTTCAGATTTTCCACTCAATAGATAACTTTTAGCTAAGTGCTTAGCTTTGGGTTGGTATTTTTAGATCTAGTGTCTGAACCTACCCTGACACCTCTCTGAGGAGTGCCAAAGCACGAAACCATGGTCAGGGTTTGGGGAGGGGTTCCTGACAGAGATATTTTAAGTGCTGGCTCTGGCTAAGCATTTATCATAAAGCTTGTAGAGGAATTGGCAATCCTCACTGTTTATAGTTTTTTATTATCTTATCTTCAATTAACACATTTTTACATTCCTTTCTTGTTAAAAACAAAAACATTCTATTAAATTTCACAAAAATATTTTTTTTTCTCTTCTCTTTTCCTTTACATTATAATATTCTATTCAGAACAGGATTTAACATCTTTATGTATAAACTTTCCTTTTCAAATCTTTCTTTTTGTTTAATTATACATTCTAAAGGGGTAATCTTAAAATTGACATGACCAAATTTTTCACGACGCTCTTCCGATTGCTGAATTTCTATCTGACAAATGTTGTTTTAATCTAGTTTTTAAAAAATTCTTTATATTACCCACATAAGATATATCTTTACCATTATATTTTAAACAATCCATACATTTTATACAATAAACAGCTTGCATTATATTTGAAAAATCAACAAAATAGTAAAGATATTAATATTAAATTTACTATGGAAAAAGAAATAGGGGGATGTATTGAATATATGGATATAAAAATAAAAAAAATTTTGTTGATTATAATTTAAATATAGAAACATCAGTTTTTAGAAAAAAAACTTTTCATGATTTATTAAGTATTGCACTATAAATTCATCAATACTCCTTCATCACTTTAAGCAAATAACTTTATTCATATATTTTACAGTTTCGACTGTACTAGCAGTCTTCATCAGAACTACAACATAAAATATTAGACAAATATTATATCAATACAACCAAAATTATTATTCTTCATATTTCCATATAAAAGTAAAAGGAGTATTGATGAATTTATAGTGCAATATAAAAAGAAGCAAAATATAGAGGGAGAAAGAAGAAATGGACAAGAATTATATGTGATTTATTAAGTAATTGGAATTCTGACTTAGATAAACATTGTAAAATGAACATTATTAATAATAGAATAAAAAGAGGAATAAGAATTTGTTCTAATAAAAATTTGTTAAATGAAGAATTAAATATTATAAAAAAAGAATGTTTGTTAAATGATTACCCTTGGGATGTTGTATTAAAAATTTTTTCAAATAACAATTTAAATAAAATAAAAATGGAGAAAAATTAAAGAAAAATTTTGGTATTGATACATTTTTTATAGGTTTTAAGGTTCAAAATTTTATTTTTAAAAAGATAAAAAATTTGTTTCATGGATTTAATAAAAGATATGGTTTTACTATTTATCCTGTATACAAGAAAAAAAGTAATTTATATAATTTAATTAATAAAGGAGATTTTGTTGATTTTTCAAATATATCGCAAGCTGTTTATTGTATAAAATGTATGGATTGTTTAAAATATAATGGTAAAGATATATCTTATGTGGGTAATACAAAGAATTTTTTAAAAACTAGATTAAAACAACATTTGTCAGATAGAAATTCAGCAATATATTTACATAAAGAAAAATTTGGTCATGTCAATTTTAAGATTACCCCTTTAGAATGTATGATTAAACAAAAAGAAAGATTTGAAAAGGAAAGTTTATACATAAAGATGTTAAATCCTGTTCTGAATAGAATATTATAATGTAAAGGAAAAGAGAAGAGGGAAAAAAAAATATTTTGTGAAATTTAATAGAATGTTTTTGTTTTTAACAAGAAAGGAATGTAAAAATGTGTTAATTGAAGATAAGATAATAAAAAACTATATTTTGTAACAATAAAATGTTTATTTAGGCAAAATGTAAAGTTGGAAGCTGTTGGGAAAAGAAATCATAGTAAGTAAAGAATATATTTTCCAAAATAGTATGTATATGTGACAGGATTTTTATTTTTGTTTGTTTTAAAAATTTTTATGGATTTTTTTTTTCCTTTTTATATATTTTTAGTTCCTTGAAAAAGACTATAGAAAAAAATAAAGAAATAGTCAAAATGTTGGAAATCTATTTTAATATATATTTCATTTTGGTGGCAAAAAAATAAAAAACAAGTTTTTAAAAGATTTGGTGTATGTTATAATTATTTTTTAAAAGTATTTTGACCACTTTTAATAAAGAATCTAAGGTGAAAGAGTTTATTTTTATTTATTTTCATATAATATTACATAAAGGTAATATAAGATTTAGAATTTGCAAAAAAAAATAGTCATATTAACACTAAAAAATAATCACATTATAACTATTCTTATTAAAAATATATTTCAAGTATTGAAAACTATTAAATATAAAATACTTACAATTTACCAGAAATAATGAACTATAACCAGTAATTCAAAAACTGTCACCTTATCAATTTAAATGGATGCATTATTTTTTATTCTGTAAAAAGTAATAAAATATGAATAAATTATAATAAATAATAAACCAATGAATATTAAGCAATTAGTGTGTTTTTAATCAAATTTTTATTACATATATTTAAATCAAAAGACTTAGCATAAAAATATAAAAAAGTCAAATGTTTGAACAAAACATAAAAACTTAAAATTATAACAAATTTTGTATTTATATATTTCATATATCATATTTGTGCATGTTATATATAAGTATTTAATACTTTATGATAAATTATGGGTGGACTGGATGCCATTAGTAATAATCAGAACATCTAAAATTAATTTCAACTAATTATTTAGTAAGACACACATACATATATACATCTATATATACAACATTTAATTTCAAAACCTCAGCATAAATCTAAAATTTGCAAATAATAAACTTTATAATATGTTTTTACATACATACATATCGTATATATGTGTTCAAGATATATACACAACTGTCTGCGCTTACTATCTTTACATTGTAAATTAAAAAATTAAAATGTAAAAAATATAAATTCTTTTTTTATTAATGTCTATTTTATTTAATATTTTTAATCATGGAAAACTAAAAGCACAGATATGAAAATCTCGGCTACAGAGAGCCTAATGTATATATCCATTAGATCTTTATATGTGTGTGGTAAATCAAAATAAAGTTTTACTAGATTCTTTTACCTTACATTTAAAGTCTTCATTAATAGTAACAATGCACTTTACAAAACATCTTATGAAAGTATGACTAATTAATACATAGGTGGTAATAAAATTAACTACACTTTCTGACTACTTTCCTTACACAGATTATATTAACAAATATATATGGGTAAATGGAAAGGAAATCAATTTAAAATAGTTATCTGCATACATTGCATTTGGTACCTGAACTTTTTGAAATCAAAAACAATAACAAACTTTAAATTTACAACTTTAATACATATACACATATCTATAGACACGGTTTATTTTTTTTAAATATTTACATTTAGATATCAACTAAAATAATTAACAAAAAAAATGGGATTAATGTAATTATGAAAATGAGAAAGAACAAATGCAGGAATGACACAATGTATGATGAGTGCTACCTGAATAAATAAGATGAAGAAGTGGTTTGTCTAAAAATGATTCATGATAAAACTCATACAGTTGGCTACATGCATTTTTAATTTCTATTTTTATCTTTTTAAATTGTGAGTTACTAAAACTACAAATGATAAAACCACGAATTTGATGGAAGGGGGTTATCATACTACTTATTCACTCCAGGCTATTTATTATTATATTTAATTACAAGGAATATTAATTCCAAAAATACAAAGAGAAATTAAGATTTGATAGTAGTAACATTATGGACAATAAACCTTGCATGTCCTCCCTTATATATATTCTATGTCTTCAAATAAGTGAAAATTGTGTTATAAAAAATATAATGGAGGTTTTTTGGTCACATACTATATTAAACCATTTGATTAAAATAGAAAGATAAAATTGATCCTAAAAAATATCCTTGTATTGTTTAGCTGATTAATAGTCAGAAAAATTAATGTAAGACTTAATATATTCTTACAGTAAAGTGAAATTGTATTCTTTTAATGTCATCAATGATTTTGAATCATGAATGTTTATTTGATCATGTTTTCAATTCTAGAAAGATAAAAATGATTTGCAGTGAAGGCAATCATAGGAAATGTAAAAATTTAAGGACTTAGTTTATTATTAATTGTAATTTTGTGATGAATAGTATCTAATAGTGTTCAGATAAATACTGTTTGGAATATTGTAATTTCTATATGGTAATAATTTGATATGTATAATTTTTAGGTTATATATTTCATTAACTACTATTTACCTCATATTTTTTGGAATTCCTTTTGTGATTACATTTATTATGTAACAGATTTGTTTTTTTTTGCAATATTTTTTTTATCATATTATTACAATTATTCAACATTTTATAAAGTGTTTAACCAGCTGATCATAATTTACCATGATATTACTTTTAAATTAATATTATACTGACAAACTCAGAAATCAAGGTCTAAAAACAACTACATTGTATTAGTCAATTACATAATAAGACATTTATTATTATTATAAAGTATTAAAGGATATATTTGTTAGAACCAGATCTAAGTCAGTCATTCAAAAACTGGAATAGCTTAGCCATATCAAATTAAATTTTTAACTCTATTATCAAATTTGTTTAATTTAAATTACTAATTTGAATTTACATCATATTTTAGTTGTATTAAAAACACAAAATAGACTACATTGATTCATTTTGATTTTTGCCTTAACATAATTCTATTCAATTGGAATTTTAAAAATGCAATTGTATTTAGAATAATCTTCATTTATGACATGATTATTAAAATATCAGAAAAAAAGAGATATTCATAATCAGTTTAATTTTATTTGCATAAAATTAGACTAAAAACTTTTCTAGATCAAATATAATTATTAAACTCTGACTCATTATGCTTTAAATAGATTCCATAATTTATTAACTGTATTCCAGATGGTAGAATAATTTATATCAGAATTTCATAGATGAAAATGAAATATTTAAAAATATATACAAATCTTCATTTTAAAAAAAAATATCAATAATAAAGTATTCATAAAAAAGCAACACAAATATCATGATTAAATTCCTGAAAATTGTTCATACATTAATAATTATAGTATTGAACTATTAAATATTAAAAAATGTACAATTATATTCCATACTTTATTTTAAAAAGGTTCAGCAAAGTTTTATTGAGTAAGAGTCATGACCTTATAACTACCCATACAAGATAAGACTATCATTTGTCCAATATTATTCAATGCAAACAATTAAAAAAAGATTCTAAATTGATTATGTGTGCCTGGAAAGTGAAAACATTTCTGATTCTCATAATATATTCAGACTAGTAATCTTTAATTTATCATTACAAAGCATCTCACTAAAATGATAAATAATAACCCTATATCTCTTCATAATATGTATAACTAGTAACCTTTTCAAAAATTGCTATTTTTTTTTACTAAGTAAAGTTACGAAGTTTGTAAATATTTCAATTCAAGGCAAACATCTTTTTATGGTTAAACCAAAAACATCAGCCATTAATAATTTTCCATCCTTGTTTAATATGATATATAGTAAAAAAAAATTATAATTTAATAAAATTTTCATAAAATATATTTGTTAAAAATACTTTAATATGTGATATTCATATTTTGTTACTATATAAAACTCATTTAATAACTGATTTAATTGATATAAAAGGAACAAAAGTTTATTGAAAAAAAAAATTCTTGCTAACCATAACATTAAAACTCCTTTTCAATATAATTTATTTTAATATTAAAATAATAAGTAAACATTTGCAATAAAATTAGAATGGACATTCAGAAAAGGGAGCATTCAGGATGGTTTGTGTTATTATTGCCAATTATTTTACACTATTTTTAAACAGCCTAAGCAGACATTATGTCATTCCCTCATCATCCACAAACTTAATAAAAATTGCATTCCTTATAAATGAGCAGTCATTCAAAATAGCTCAATTCACATCTTTCTTTATTACTCTAAACTTTAATACATGGATTTAAGTTTTATTTTCAACTCTAATACTAAAGTGAGTGCAGCATCTCATTAAAATCTTCATTTACAATTCTTTCTGCAGGATACAAGTTTCTTTTAGAACAAGGATTGTTTACATGACACCAGCTTATACAATACTTTTCAATAGCAAATTCAATTTCTCCTACTCCACCTAATGACTGCTAAAGCTTTCATTGGGTAGCAGAAATAAAATAGGAGAAATAGAATTTGCACCTAATAAAGATTATTTCCTCTGCTAATAAGTATAGAAGCACATTTTATATAAAAAGTACATTATCAATAATAGTTTATAATTTCAACAAAGCAACATTTTTTTTAAAAAAACTCAATTATAGGTACATATAAGTAAACTTTATATAATATGTAACTTTTATAAATATAAAAATTTAGACAGAAGTAATGCAATCTCTGCAAGCTATGCAATAAATAATACTCATGCATCAATAAATGATAAAGAATACTAAGGATAATACATATATGTACATACAATATAAATGAATCATATATATATATAACCATTAGAAACCAGTCAACACCAGACCATCCCAATATAGATAACAATCAAGAATTTCAAACTGTTGTGAAGACAATCTCTTTTCTAGCAATGTAATAATATAAATTACAATATAATTTCAAACAGGTTAAGATATATTAATTATACTTTTTTTTAAATATTTCTAACTTTCAATCATTTCTACTAACTTACAAATAATGCATATATTAATTCTATTGACAATCATATGATTACTCAAAAATCACATCAGGAAACTGCAATTTACTATCTTGTTTAGTAATTTTATTACCTTTACTTTCCTGATATTAGATTGAAAAAAATCCTAGAAATAAAAATCACCTTAGCAACTGAGAGTGTAGTTATAAATATTGAAGCTAAACAACAGTTCATATACCATGATAACTTAAGTCTTTCCATATTGCAATATTAATTATTTTATCAATTTAATTAATGTACAAATTTTTCAAATAAATTTGTTTCATAGTTAATTATGTGTACTAAAACTGTTTGTGGTTTATATATGTAGATTGTAATGGTCAGCTTATGTATGTTGAAATTATTTCAATTTAATTTCATTTATACAGGCCCTGTCTGACATTAAACACAGGAAATAGACCAACACACATATATATATTTACACAATATTTGCTTTAATATGTATGATTACCACTGAACCAGTAAGATTCGTATTCGAATCTTACGTTTCACCTTTTTCTGTCGTCTCTCACTGACCGGTCTATCCCACCCAAATTTAAACTTTTTGATATCGAATTGTGTGTGTAACAATATTAAAAATGTATAAATATGTGTAGAATTCAGCTTAAACACGCACACATTTCGATCTCAAATTAAACGCAATAAATAGGGATAAAATAATATAATTTAGATTTCTTTTAGTTATATAATTTTGTATAATTTTAATCATTTATTTTGGATTATAAAGTTCGTATTTATTGCTTTGTTTAAATTTCATTTAATAATAATTTTAAAAATATCTGATGTAATATTTAATTAAAAGTTAAAATAATCTTATGTTCCCTTTTTGTTTTTGAAATTTAAAAGCATCGGTCAGTGATAGATAATAGATTAATTAAAGAAAAATTCCCCAAAATATAATTAGTAAATGTAAAATGTAAACAATAGAACGGCAGCTTTCTTTAATTAAAAACCAACTAAATACATTGATTATCCTCAGGGCAGATTAAGTAGAACCTAAAAATATCTTAACAAAAATGTGAAAGATCAAGATAAGAAAAGAGGCCATCTTAGACTTGCTGGAGACATTCACTTAAACTTTAGCTGTGCTCTCGATCACTGAGAGTCTCCAAAAATAATAAAATAATTTGTTCCTGCCAAGGTATGACCGAGTAAAGCACCTAGATTATTCTCCATCGGGATGGCCTATCGGATGCTGAACTTTCCATTGCCCGTCATAAATTCAACCATGAAGATCTTCTGCCTGAAATGAATGAGAAAGCTGCTGCTGCCATGAAATTAAATGAATATCTAAATACAAGAAAGACTTGCCACTCATGAACTATTTGCTACTTAACCAATGGACTCGGAAAACTTCTTATAAAACAGGTACCTGTCTGTGTTCAAACTCTAGAGTACTCTAATAATATGCTATAGCTCTTCTTCATACTACTTATCTAAATTATAAAATGTAAAAACTACCATTTGTATAACTAAATTGAATAATTAATGTAATGTGTAAATTTCTCTAATAATCTAGCGTACCTCACTCTGTCTTTCTTGGGTGCGTATTTCTCAAATCTACATTCTATCTATAGTTATTATTTACTTATTGCATGCTCATAATCGTCTCAAATTTCAAAGTTTAAATCTATGATCGCTTAAAACAATGAATGCGTGTCCAATTTTCATTAATATTTACTTTCCTAAATAACTTTACTTTCATATAAATCGACACGCATTCAGTGCATCATTATTGTAATGCAGGGTCTACTACTTCGCAAATGGCTGGCATATTAGTTGTAATAACTCCCAGTTTATATATATGGTATTTATGAAGTCTAATGAATAATTCTAGAAAATCCTATTTCTTTGAGAGTCGCCAGAGTTCTTGAGTAAATGTTGGTAATGTAGGGCCAAGTCAGAAATCTACTTAAATCTCATCATAACCGTTTATACAGTATACATGTGTTACGTTTTAGAGATGCGATGACCCATTCCGCCGTGAAATTTCCGGATTCTTCAGGGTTGAAATTAACCCCAGTCGTCCTACACAAGCGGGCATAATGGATGCTCCCGTAGGACTTGACAATGTCATGCAGCCAGCCGGCAAAACTGCGACACGGACCGCTTGTCCCTGGTTATGCTTATGTGACACCTTACTTCGTCGGGCCGATGGCAGAGACCAGCCTGACATTCTTATAAACTCATTCATGGCATTGCAGTTTCGATATACTGCCATTCCATATCGCCTTTCTAAAGCGTACCACGTGTTCCTTTACTTAGTTTTATTATTCTAAACATATCACTCCGCCTCTGCATTATCTGCATAATTCACTCTCAAATAAATGTTTGCCCTTAGTTATAAATAAATATTTTAATTAAATAAATATGTCTGCCATTACTCTTATAACCCATACTTTAGACTCTTGCATTGCAAAGGTATAAATCCCTCCATGTATGCATTAGAAATACTCACTCGAGAATTTTAGGTAGCTAGATCGCGCTTCAAATAAATGTATTCCTTTTGTAAACATTACAGTATCGGAAATACCGCTACTGAAATCCTCAATATAAAATAATGTCTAAATAAATAAATGTATTCTTTAAAATATAATCATGTCGCAAATTCCGCTACTGAAGCTTTGAATCCCTAAAATCTTATTACTAAATGTTTGTTTTATTAAAATGTATTAATAAATAATTTTAAACTATACGTCTGCAGTTACGTTTCATTTATTCGATACCCATTCTATATAATATTTCCTCGTTTATGTAAATATGAATATTTAATTAATATTAGTTTGATTATTGGCTAACTCGAGAATAAAATCATGAATCTCTTGCATATCCCTGACCACCGTGCCTAAGGAAATATTTACTAATGTCGCATCAGATGCGTTGTTTCGTGGATTGTATTGTGGAACCGATAAACTATGTTCGAACTCAGTACCACGGGTGGCTTCGCTACTCGATGGTGCTGCTGTTCTGTATGGTGGTCGAATTCTGCACTATGTTTACGAGTCACACGTTTTCTGACCGTTACA
>JAQFVV010009385.1:0-13571 GCA_028023455.1 Epiperipatus broadwayi | reverse complement strand
CATCTAGTGATCATATATATATATTGTAACGATCCGGAGAAAATGACTTCACGTAAACTGCACTATGGGGCGCCATCTAGGCATTTGAACCTAGAAAAATTTATAGAGTAGGCAGATACGTAAGTCAAAAAAAAATTTTTTTTTTTTTTTTTAAATTTTGATTCCGGTCGTTAGCCCATGTCACTAGCTCAGTGGAATAGCAGAGATTTAATAAGATAATCTAAGAGTATATATAAAAAAAAGAATAAAATAAGCCACTGCCAGTAATTAACATACAAACATTTATTTATGCACATATATATAAGATTTAAAATTATTTTAGTATTAGTTTACATTTTAACATTTAACATTATTTTTAACTTTGATTTTGATTTTAATTTACCTTTAATTACTATTATATTCTAATTTTACATTTTAATTAAGTTCGCACAGATGGGATTATAGAAGCTTGTTTTAATATGTTGCTATAGATCGGTTACATAGATTACACGGTTAAAAACATTCCAAAGTAAACATAAGCGATCAAAATATAAAATTATTGATTACTGACAATTGCGGAGGGAAATTTATATGTAACCCAATAGTATTCACCATAAGATACTTGCATTGTCACCAATAACTTAAAAGACATCCGAATAAATACATTTTAGATACTCACCGTAAGGTATCATTATTTATCGAATGTCTATATATTTTGATCAAATATGAAAACGCAAAACATAGTTAACCGATAAACAATCCATGCAAGCGTCTATAAACAACTTAAATTTAATGCATTTTTATTTAGGGTCGAGCATGAATCTACATAGATTTGCATTGAAATTAAAATATTCTATCCCTATTTAACCTTAGGCTAAAATTCGCAGTCAAACTGGCATCAATCCATCTGATACATCGATGTATTCAATGTAATACGAAATACGGCAGCACCAAAAGAATTAAGAAAAGACATTGACTCTCAATCAGATAGGAATATTACATCTATCTAACGAGAAGAACAATAAAAAAAAAACTCCATAGAAAGGAACTGCGTTCTCCGTCTTATAATTCCTTCCATAGGCAAACGGGTGAGTGCGGCGTATATATAAACGATTCTGCCTGTAGCGAATCTCCGATTACATCTACTAACTACATCAATATATCCAATCCATTGACCCAATCTAACAACGACATAAATAACCTAAGATTACCCTCCCCTAATATAACTTTACAAATCTGTACAGCCATTCACGCCCGACTTAAGTTTAACATTTATATAATTTAACTTAACGGAAAACAGAAATCATAATAAAACTTAAAGAACAAAATTAAATAAATGGAAATGATTTTAAATAAATAAATAAAAAATACATCAAATAACATTATTAATAAATTAAGTTGGTCAGATAGGATAATATTGCAATCATTTAAATATGGAAAATTTTAATTTAATGTTCATTATTTATAAAGTTCTTACGGTTATTTAAATAGTTCATCTTCATATATTTCTTGCCGTTTGAACGTGAATTCCCACGTCGTCCGAAGATTGGTATCCTGTGGCCGATTTATTTATCCATCCGGAAATTTTTTTAGTGTAGTTGGTCCTCAATGTAGGAAACGATGGCCCATTTCTCTTCCTTTACTTAGCAGAACTGAAGGGATTGAACGCTGTGTCGTCAATTTCTTCAATCCCCTCAGTACTAACACCTAGCTGTTACATCGTAATAATCATCAATAACTAGTCACTGATTAATAATTTCCAAATTTTCCTTTTATATTAATGTGAAGGATTGAATTTACATTACGTCACCGATGCGATGGTCCTTTCGCTGCGGTCCGATTCCATATGGATTTCTTCTTATTTGCTAACAGTTTCTATTGTTTTCTTATCTGACCGGTGTTTTTACATTTAAATGCCGAAGGCTGGTTTACATTTAACTAATTAACAATCATTTCCATTTCTGATTAATTAACCTGTTTTCCAAATCAAAGATATATTTAAAGATAAATTTAAAGATATAATTTTATCTCCAAATCTTTTTAAGTTTTTGTTTTTAAAATACCTTTTCTATTTTTAATACAGTTTTATTTTAATAATTTTTTATATCTGTGCGATTTAATATATAAGAGTTTAAGATGATATTTAATTTCAATTTTTAATTCTTAAAGAAAATTTTTAAATGCGAACTTTTTAATTTACTTTCATGTTTAATAAATTTAAAAAAAAAAAAACAATGTAACGAACGTCTGTGCTCGTTACATATCAGTAAAGTTACTTAAAAAAAAATGATCAAAAAAAAAAAATATTTTACTCAGGGTTAGTAATTACGGTACACGATTAACAAAATTTACAAAACATTTGGTTAGTATAAAGACTAAATACAAAAAGAAAAAGAAAATGTTGACTATCGCTTACCTAAGGACCACTTACGTTTACACCTCCTCCCCACGAGAGTTCTATTTTATTTTATACATTTTATTTTTTACACACGGCATGACAAGCAAGTTATTTTATAAATTACTTATTTAAAGAAGGTTGCATTGAAGATAAATATGTTTTGAAGAGACAATGGGTTTAAACGTGTATATTTGCAGCACAATTATAAATACCACCAACTTATTTATGACTGATTAAAATGCATACATAGGGTTACACTGAAGTAAATTCCCAAAGGTACTCATCGTAAGGTACCACATTTCGATCATAAACTTACGTGTCTGTGCGCACCTATACACATAAAAGCATAATATATATTACAACAACAAAAAAACATATCAAATGCAACCTTTTGACTTTATTTTTTTTTTAACAAAATACAGTTTAAAATTATTTATCCTTTCTCGTGTTTAATATATATGCGCAATTTCTTTCTGGCAGTGCTTTTATAAGATTTAAAATATACGACTTATGTAAATAGATAAAAACATTTCATTTTGATAAGAATTTGCTCAGGGTATACGTGGTTTATTAAAGATCGGCCCAAGATTGGGAAAGCCAGTTGTAACGATCCGGCAGAAAAGCGACTTAATGTAAACTGCACTACAGGGCGCCATCTAGGCATTTGAACCTAGAAAAATTTATAAAGTAGGCAGATACGTAAGTCAAAAAAAAAATTTTTTTTTTTTTTTTTTTAAAATTTTGATTCCGGTCGTTAGCCCATGTCACTAGCTCAGTGGAATAGCAGAGATTTAATAAGATAATCTAAGAGTATATATAAAAAAAGGAATAAAATAAGCCACTGCCAGTAATTAACATACAAACATTTATTTATGCACATATATATATAAGATAAAATTATTTTAGTATTAGTTTACATTTTAATATTTAACATTATTTTTAACTTTGATTTTTGACTTTAATTTACATTTAATTACTATTATATTCTAATTTCACATTTTAATTAAGTTCGCACAGATGGGATTATAAAAGCTTGTTTTAATATGTTGCTATAGATCAGTTACATAGATTACACGGTTAAAAACATTTCAAGTAAACATAAACGATCAAAATATAAAATCATTGATTACTGACAATTGTGGAGGGAATTTATAAATGACTTAATAGTATTAACCATAAGATACTTGCATTGTCACCAATAACTTAAAAGACATCCGAATAAATACATTTTAGATACTCACTGTGGGTATCATTATTGCTCGGTCTATATATTAAGTCCAAATATGGAAGCATAAAACATAGTTAATAAATAAACAATCCGTGAATAGCGTCTGTAAACAACCTAAATTTAATGCATTTTTTATTTAGGATCCAGTATGAATAAGATCACATAAATTTGCTTTAGAAAATAGCGTTCTATACATTTAACATGAGCTAAAATTAAGTAGTCAAACGGCATCAATTCATCTAATATATCGATGTATTCAATGTAATAAAATACGGCAGCACAAAAGGTTAAAGAAGAAATTGCCTCTTATGAGATAGGAATATTACATCTATCTGCAAAGAAGAGCAATAAAAATAACTCATATAGGAACTGCGGTATCAACTTATAATTCCTTCCCCTGGTAAATGGAAGTATCACGGCGTATCGTGCGGTTCTACATACGTTGCATGATTAATATTATTTCTACTAATCACACCAATATATCAATGCGTTGACCCAATTTAACCACGAAACAAATAACCTAAGATTACCCTCCCTAATATACTTCTAAAAATCTATACAGCCATTCACGCCCGACTTAAGTTTAACATTTATACATGCTTACATGAAAGCCAATCAGATGGAATAATTCAATCATGTGGGACTCTCAATTCTAAAACACAAGCCAGAACTATTAGAAAGATGAGGAACCCATCTCAATCTGTCACCTCAATTTTATTTAAATAAGCCAGACTCAAGCATTTTGAACTAAGAGTGTGAAGCTAAATACCTTCACATTTAATCCACTAAATATTATATATATAAATTAACAACAGATCGTCTGATTTACAACGAAATAATATTTTTAAATCTAATGAAATGATATTAATAAATGTAAATAATTCAGATGCAAGCGTAAACAGATAATATTGTAATAACGTGGCAAAGCACTTTCAAACAGATGCGCTTTAAAACATGCTTACATGAAAGCCAATCAGATGAAATAATTCAATCATGTGGGACTCTCAATTCTAAGCCCCTAGCCAGAACTATTAGAAAAAGATGGAACCCATCTAAATCATACCTCAATTTTATTTAAATAAGCCAGATATAAACATTTAGAACTAAGAGTGTGAAGCTAAATACCTTCACATTTAATCCACTAAATATTATATATATAAATTAACAACGGAATCGTCTGATTTACAACGAAGCAATATTTTTAAATCTAATGAAATGATATTAATAAATGTAAATAAATCAAATTTTAAGCGTAAACAGATAATATTGTAATAAAGTGAAAGCTGTACTTTCAAACAGATACGCTTTAAACATGCTTACATGAAAGCCAATCAGATGAAACAATTAAATCATGTGGACTCTCAATTCTAAAACACAAGCCAAGAGAACTATTAAAAAAAGATGGGAACCCATCTCAATCTATGCCTCAATTTTATTTAAATAAGCCAGACTCAAGCATTTTGAACTAAAGTGTGAAGCCAAAATGCCTTCACATTTAATCCACTAAATAATATATATATAAATTAACAACGAAATCTTCTGATTTACAACGAAAATATTTTTAAATCCTAATGAAATGATATTAATAAATGTAAATAAATCATTTAGCGTAAGCAGATAATATTGTAATAACGTGAAAGCTAAACACTTTCAAACAGATACGCTTTAAACATGCTTACATGAAAGCCAATCAAGATGAGATATTTCCAATCATGTGGGACTCTCAATTCTAAAACACAAGCCAGAACTATTAGAAAAAGATGGGAACCCATCTCAATCTATGCCTCAATTTTATTTAATAAGCCAGACTCAAGCATTTTGAGTCTGGCTTATTTAAATAAAATTGAGGAATGGGGATGGAGACATGGGTTCCCATCTTTTCTAATAGTTCTGGCTTTAATGTTTTAGAATTGAGAGTCCCACATGATTGAATTATTCCATCTGATTGGCTTTCATTAAAGCATGTTTAAAGCGTATCTGCTTGAAAGTGTTTAGCTTTCACATTATTTTAATATTATCTGATTCCGCTAAATTTGATTTGTTTAACATTTATATAATTTAGCTTACCAGGAAAACAGAAATCATAATAAAACTTAAAGAAACAAAATTAAATAAATGGAAATGATTTTAAATAAATAAATAAAAATACATCAAATAACATTATTAATAAATTAGGTTGGTCCAGATAGGATAATATTGCAATCATTTAAATATGGAAAATTTTAATTTAATGTTCATTATTTATAAAGTTCTTGCTGTTTAAAAGGTTCATCTTTATCCGTTGCTTGCCATGAGCGTGAATTCCCATGCCATCCTAAGATGCTATCCATTTAGCCGTTTTATTTATTCATTCGGAGGTTTTTTTTTAGTTTAATTGGTCCTCAATGTAGGAAACAATAGTTCATTTCTCTTTCTTTACTAGCAAAAACTGAAGGGATTGAACGTAGGGCCCTTCAATCTCTTCTCCGCACTTTCTCCGCACTAACATCTATCTGTCACATCGTAATAATCATAATAACTCATAGTCACTAATTAATAATTTTCTAAATTTTCCTTTTATACGTATTCGAAGGATTGACTTAACATTACGTCATCGATGCGATGATCCTCTTTTTTCGTTGAGGTCCCATTTCCCAATGGATTTACTTCATTTGCGAAAAGTTTCTATTGTTTTCCTCTCTGACCTGATGTTTTTACATTTAAATGCCCAAGGCTGGTTTACATTTAACTAATTAACAATCATTTCCATTTCTGATTAATTAACCTGTTTTCCAAATCAAAGATATATTTTTATCTCTAAATCTTTTGGGTTTTTGTTTTAAAAATACCTTTTTCTTCAATAAAGTTTTATTTTAATAATTTTTCATTATCTATAAGCGATTTAACATGTATGCGAGTTTAAGATGATATTTAATTTTCAATTTTTAATTTCTTAAAGAAAATTTTTAAATGCGAACTTCTTATTTTAACTTGTTTAATAATATAAAAACAAACAAACAATGTAATGAACATCTGTGCTAAGTTACAATATATATATATATATATATGTGTGTGTGTGTTAAAATAAATAAAATGTCCGTTAACTAAAAAACCAAAAATTGTAATTATAATTGAAATAATAACTCTTTAAAGGTTTACAAACTATTATAAACAATCTGTAAATCCATAGAAGTTCTTTCTGGTTAATTTCCTAAACCTGCCCCGCAACTGTCATTAAATTAAAAAAAACAAAAAAAAAAACAAAGTGAAAGCAAACATCATCAATTTAAATCCCATAAATCCTCCTATTTTAATGTTAAAGCAGCCTAACAATTTATTAAATGCATTTTATTTCTGTTTATAAAAATTCCCTCTTTTAATTTTTTTATTATGGATTTCTCTCCTTTTTGAAAAGAAATTTTAACATTTTTCCAAAATCAAATTTTAAATTTATACTTTTACATGTTTTTTCATGATCAAAGGAAACTGAAGGAAAAGCCATTAAAATAATGGTGATTTGTTGTCTCCTTCCGATTTCTTTGATGATGAAAAACATATAAATATAAATTTAAATTTGATTTTGAAAATGGTGAAAATTTCTTCATGAAGAGAGAAACCATAATAAAAGAAAAATTAAAAAGGCAACTTTTAGAAATAGGAATAAAATGCATTTAATAAATAGACAAGCCTGCTAACATTAGAATAGGAGATTCGTGGGATTTGAATTGATGACGTTTGCTTCAGCTTTGTTTTTTGTTTTTTTAATTTAATGGCAGTTGAAGCAGGTTTAAGAAATTGACCAAAAGTACTTCTGTGGATTTAAGGATTGTTTATAATAGTTTGTAAACTCATTAAATTTTTTTTATTTCAATTATAATTATATTTATATAATTTCATATAATACATTTTATTTTCTAAGTCTTTTTTAAATAGCAGCTCATTTAATTTAAATAAGTTATTTCCTTACAATAACAAAACTCCAAAAAGCATTTTGGAAGAATGAAAAATAATAATTTTAATTTTTCTCTCTTTTTTCTTTTCAGGGAAAACAACTTTTTCAATAAATCAATTAAAAATTATTCACTATTTTTAATTATTATTTTCATTAAAAATTAATATTTTTTAATGTAAATGTGTACACATTACAACTCAATTTCATCATGAATTTTTTTTACTTTTAGTTGTTTTTTATAATTACCTAGTTGAATGTTTCTTCTTATAAACTTAAGTTTACTGTTTAATGAATCTATTAGAACTAGTTTTTTTTCATTTGGGCTTTTTCAAATAGCTATTTTGTCCATTTAGCTTTTCTTTTTTTCTTAATTCCTGAGATATTCAATTTAAATTTCATTTTTCTTTTATTTTGTGTTTTCTTTTTGTTCTTGTAATGCCAGATTTAACTTTAAAAAGTATTCCTCTTCATGTAAACATTGGTTTCTCGTTTAATAATTTCCATGTTGAATAAGCCAAAACTGAGATATTTATGATTTTGAATGCTTAATGCACAAGAAATGTTGTTTTTCCCAGAGATATTTTTCTTCTTTTTATATTCCATTTGATAAAAATTGGTTGCATGCAATGCTCAAATTTTATTATAAACTTAGCACATAATTAATGTGTCATCCATGTTATTATATTGTTTTTCAAAAATCAATTTTTAACAAACAGTGAGATCAGATTGCATTCTACCATCAACATGATTTTTTTCTGTTTTTTAAAAAAAACAACCCTACCTTTTATAATTCGCATCACTACCTAAGTTCACCCTTGACTACTTGATTTTCTTTACAAAGCATTATCTTTTTTAAACAAACAACATTCTATTTATACCCCACTTATTTGATAACAACTTGTCTGTGATAAATATATTGTTGTTTTTTTATATAATATCTTGAAAAAACAAATATTCTATTTATACATTAACTTGGTAAACACACTTCATTTTTAAAAAAAAAGATTTATAATTAATTCCCTTAAATTAATTGATAAACAAGTTTATTAAAAATAAATCTTAATACACTCTCTCTTTTAATTCCATTTTTTTCTTTTTTTTAAATAAATAAATGAATAAGTAAAGGAAACACATGAAAAAATATTTCTTTTTTTTTCTTCATTAAAACAAATTCTAATATGAGATACATATTTGTATTAATATTAAAATGTTCATATTTGACACATATTTATTTCATGTATAGATACAATTCCTTTAGAAATTTTAACCTATATGTAATTCTTACTTAACAATTAGAATATTCCTAAATCAATATAAAAAGAAATGAAAAAACAAAATTAACTTATTTTGTAAATAGTTGTATTTTATTGATAAAACAAAATATTTTATTTGTTTATAAACAGCCACAATATTATCACAATGTACATAATATTTGAATTTAATGTTATGTTCCAAAAATATTTTCTTTCTTATGTTTCAGAAGCTATTTTTACTTTTGACAAAAAGAGAGGTAATGATTTTGGTCTGCATGAAAATGTAAAATAAATAGGCTTAACAAATACACAGTTTTAAAAATAACTATAAATAGTATCAAATAATGCAAATTTCTGAAATTAAGGCAACAGATAATTTAATGAAAGTAAGCTATCTAAAAAAAGATTAAAATAATTTAAATATGTTACTCTATTTATTCCACTCTCAAACCTAATGCAAATTTATGTAACTAATAGGATGATAGATGTACTTGAAATACAATAAATAGCACATCTGTAATGAAAGAATAATCGTATGGTGGTGAAGAAGCAATGTGTTAGTTAAATCATGTGATATAGTCATGCCATATTTTATTGATATGTTTATAATAATTTATTATCTATTATTTTGAAAAGTGTAATGCACTTGTATTAATTTACAAGTAAATTGTATCTATGTTAATTTTGAAATTTTCTCAAATTCAATATAGTTTGTATGTATTATGATTATTACAATGAGGACATGATATATGCTGTATTAATATGCAGTTCTTTAATTATATATTAAAAAAGTAAATAAAAAAACAGTAAACTGAATAGTAAAAAAGTATTAATATTTCTTTAAATTTAATATTTTTCATTATATCTCAAACAGCCAGATTTCTGTTTTGGACATTGTAGTGATTATGTTTACTAATAACATTTTTGGGGCTTACTTGGAAAAAATATGAAAATTATTAAAGTGATTCAGAAAACAATTCAATAATATTTTTTCCTTCACTTTTTTTAAAAATCAAAATTAGTTTGCCACATTAAATATCATAAAGCTATATCTAAAAGAATTCAAGAATGCTTTCCTTACAAATTTAGTTGTTTTTTTTACTTTACATGTAATAAAATTTATGCTGAAGTTAATGAAAACCCAGAGGAAGCTATATTTAAACTAATACAAGTCCACTGGCTGGTAAACAAAAGAAAAAATAGAGAATAAGCTGACCTGTACTTTAGTCTGTATAAGCATTCAATTTATTGATGTATTACATATGAAGAGCATGATCTTATATATTAAAGTACTAAACATCACATGATCACTATTTCTTATGCTTGCTCATAACTGTTATGAAAACAGGCAAAACTCTGTATATAGTAGTACTACTCAATGTTTGTCAAAACCTAGTATGGGGATATTGGATGAGTAGGCACTAGATAGGGATTTTATGCACGGGCTCTCTGGCATCCATTGGATTACTCTGGGCTTGCACTGAGTAGCACTACTATATGGAGAGTTTTTCTGTTTTAATGATTTATATATATTAAAATAGTTTCAGAACCATAAGATTCTGAAATCATTAAAATAATCATTAATATTTGCATGTAATAGCAAAAAATAAAATAATTTGAATGAATTGTAAATGGTGCACTCACTATATAACTTAGTTGATTTCCTTCATAATTTATGATTTTATATGGTAGTTTTCCATTGTGTTTTTCTTGGTCAAAGTTAACATGAAAAAGTTCAAAGCAAAAAGTCTCTAATGTTAGAAATGCTTTTTGTTTTTAAGCAGTTGAAAATGTTATTACACCCATTCATTGAAAATGAAGAGTGTGATTTTGGGAAATGTTATGACATTATGATAGTTAAAAACAATTTGGGGCTTGAAGAGCTGTTATCATTTAGTAATAATAAACAGCTACTCAAAAAATCAATATGACTATTACAGCTCAAAAAGAAAAAAAGAAAAAAATTCCTCTGAAATAAGTTTTGTGATAATTATATAAACCAATACAGGAACTAACAAGTGGACAATTTTTCTGTTTACTTGATATTTTACAATTCTGTCTGTTAATTTCTTTGTTAAAACACTTTTCCTTTTTGAAATAGTTTAACACCATGTCTAATTGTAGATCTTCAATGTATTATATTCTCTGCTTTATTTTTTCAATTGGAGCAATTGACATTGTTCTTCTTTAGATAGGGTTTACTTGTCTCATGAAAACCATTCTCAAATTTATCATAAAAGTACCTTTTAGAAAGTCTTCCATTGTTCATTTATTTTACATGATCAGTTCAACAGAGGTTTGATTTTACAATATCTGGACCTTATAGTATCACATCTAGCAAGCTGAAAAACATATTGATTGGTTTTATGATATCACCTCAGTAATTTTAAAGTGTTAGGAGAATCCTTAGATGAAACTTTTTAATGTCTTTATATGGCATTAATAGAGTAACTAAGTTCTACTTTACTTTTGTATAATAAACTATGTGAAATAACTCTATGTACAAATAACTTTGTTCCAATAGATATATATCAGTGATGAAATTTTTTTAACTTCTTAAAAGAATAAACAACATATGGGAGTCTGTGTTGTACTCAACATCTAAGTCCATTTTTCTACTTACAAAACTACCAAGATATTTAAACTGGATAACATTGTCAAGTTGATAATCATCCAAGTTGAAAATTGCTGAGGATTTCTGTCCTGTCATTGTCTGATAGAAGTTTTTTAACTTTAATTAATAAACCAATCTTTATAAGTTGCATTTAAAACTTTAAGAACATTCTGTAAATCGACTTTTGAACTGGTAAACATAACACAATAATCAATTTACTGTAAATTCCGAATCCAAAAAGATGAATTTGCTTTAACCAATTCAAATTCAAAATTTCTTTATCAATACTGTATTGCATGTTGATACCTATTTGATTAAGCAACCTATAAATAATTTTAAAGGCCACTGTCAAAAAAATTGACAATGAAGAAACAAGTACACATCTTTGATTAACATTAGTTTTAATTTCAAATACCTCAAATTTTCCATCTGTCATAATAATACTTCTATTTCTATCATATAGAAACTTATAATATGAATAAATTTTGATGGACAATCATCTAAATTCAAACACAGTCACAAACATACCCTACTAACAATGCCTTGACCAAATCAACAAAAGAAATACATAAATCACTTCTTTGTTCTTGACATTTTTATTGCTATTGCATAACAGCAAAAACCATGTCTATAATCTTGATTTTCTCAAGCCACATTGAGTCTCTTGTAACAATTTATCTACAACTAGAAGCAGCCTAATAAACAAAATTCTTGAAAGTACCCTCTCTGTAGTAGATAATAATAGTATTTTATAATAATTAATGCAACATTGTTAATTTTCTTTGTTTTTAAAAATTGGAACAATTATAGCATCTTTAAGATTAGATCACATAACTTCATGGGTCCAGATATTCCTAAAAACTTCCATAATTTTTGAAGCTAATATAATACCTTAATATTTTAAAGCTTCATGTATTTATTTCATCAGGACCTGCTGCCTTTCCATTTTTAAGATTATAAAAAATGGTTTTGTCTTTATTAAACTGGATATCTTTATCCAAATATAAATTAAATAAAATCGATATATGGTTAAAAGTTGTCATTTCCCTTCTTGTATCATTATTCATGAAGATGATTAAAATATTCATTCTACCTATTCAAAATATTATTGCAATTATATAAGAGAATGCCATTTCTGGATTTAATAGAATTGTGATATTGTTTCTCAGGTCCATATATTGTTTTTAATGCATCAAAAATAAGATTTGGTCTGAAAATAATCAGTGGATGTATCTAGTTTAAATGTGTATATATTTCATTATCACATATTGAGCTAAATTGGAATTTGTAAATGAACCTAGGAATTAATCTATTACATAGCAAACAATATTGTAATGAGCCTTTGTATAGGAGTGAGTAATTATGAAATATATTTGATATTATAGTGAAATAATCATAGCACCATATTAATAATCATGTTTAGGCAAAATAAAATACCCCACTCATTAGAAATTATCAGTTAATCAAAAACTATACAATATTAGAAACCTCAAATTGTCTAATAAAAACACAAAGTAGTTTATTGTAATTCCAATAGTTTTAAACTTTTCACAAAAAACGTAATTCAGTATAAATAAGTAAGTACAAAATATACTGTACCGGTCAGTTTTCGTATTTCATACAACTAGACCTGGAATTCTAGCATGAGTACCTCGGGTCAGATCATGTACAAGATACATAAGTCAGGGACACTCTCTAACTCTGCCCTACAGGGTCAAACCTAGGTCTCTTTACTTATGATTAGCAATACTGATGATACAAGTTATATTTAATTATTTCCGGCCGGCAGCTCAGCAGTAAAACAAAAAAACTAATTAGACAACTGGCCAGATCTATATAATAGTTATCGATAATAAATTGTTTATGTATTCGGGATACGTATAAACCTAATATGCATAGATATCTGTATGTGGGAAAGCATAATCATTAGTATAGATAATGATTCTAGAGTAAGATTTGAAATATATTTAATAATACGCACATTATGCGTTAATAGATATGTATATTACATTTAAATATAAATATTAGCCTCGCATTACAACATTTACAGATTTCATAGTTTTACACGTATATTAAAAACAAGTATGTAATATTCTTTAAATACATTTATTTACAGGACGGTCGTATATGTATATTTAAACATATAATTTTATTCAATATATTTATTA
>JAQFVV010009384.1:0-13579 GCA_028023455.1 Epiperipatus broadwayi | reverse complement strand
TATATATATTCTAACCCACTATTTTTATTAGTTTATTTCCCAGTTTATATTTATTAGTCGTTTATTTGCACCTAGGACACTAATTTTTCTAGGTTGTTGTTAAGGCAACCAAAACTAAAAAGCAACATATCCATTAATTTTCCAATATGATCTAAAAATACCTTTTCATAATAATACAATTGTACATTCAATTCTCTTTAAGCCATGCCACGATTGTAATAACAACAATAATTGATCACTTAATAATTTAAAGAATAATTATAATAATATTAATCTCAGGGTTCTTTGTTTCATGTAAGGAAATGCTCGGCAGTATTGTGTTGTCGCATATGACTGGCATTCTGGTCGGCTATAGGAAACATTTATTTTACTTAAATTCAATGTGTCTTCATCTCTCATATCAACTGCTATATTATTTAAAGAGATGATAATTCTATTCAACAATGACATATAATTTTGAATAACACAGCCCCCTTTTTTTTTTTTTTTCAGAATCTCAGTCAGAATAATAAAAAGACAAGGGTGCTTTTTGTGTCCTTCCATCATCCATGACAACACAATAATATAACTAAGATTTATTACTTAGACAATTTAACTAAATGGGAATGGAATAATGTGCAACCAAAGTTAATGGTTTGGGAATAAATTCATTTTTTTTTTATTTTTTTTTTTTTTTATACAAAGGTGAATGTTTAGTCTTAAGTTTTCAACTCCATAAATAATTATCATTAAACTAAAATATAATGACATATTCCGATCTGCTTAACTTTATTTATCTGGTATATTAAGTTTTTAAGAATTTGGAATGATTTTGGACTCAAGAAAAGGTTTTGCAAATATTGTGCAAACACTTATATTTAGCATATAAAAACAAAAAATGAATCTACAACAAATTTTAACAAGACTATAATTTATTATTATCACAAAAAAAATATATGAACATTTATTCAATAATCCCATAGTAATACAAAAATATAAAATATAACTGACATTAATCTGTATACTCTTTTGGTTATGGACTAGAGGTTACTACTTCTCCTGTATGCAATCATATGGATTGATTAACTAAAAGTACATTTCATTACCAATACATTGTTTATTACATTTTGGTAACCTTGTAGAAGCTTTTATTCAAAATTATTGACTAACTATTTTTTTTTTTTTAAAATGATTAATCCCATCATATGCAATACGTAAAATATTAAATTTATTTTAAATACATTTACTTTATTTATGGTCTTTAATGGGATAACCTATTCTAATTATAGGCCAGTTATCAGAAGTTACACTTACCATCTTACATTTAACTTAATGCTAACTTAAGTTAGTGATACAAATTTTATTCATACGTATAATTTTAAATATGAGTATTATTTAATTACTAACCAGAATTAAATATTGCATTTGAATATTCCTTCAGTAAATAAGCGTTTTAAAATTACGCAATTTTAATTACTTTCTCCATTGATTTACTTGTCAAATACTAGCAATATTTAGCAGCACAATACAGATATTGATCTTAGTTACTAACGCACTATTTATACTAAAGTGGATCTTGAGGAACTAACACCTCCAATATAACCTTTATCTTGCCCGAACTTTCAAAATTAAGCACAATAATCAACACCTTTCATGGTGGAGCTATCTTTATTTTCACATGAGGAATATGGAATAACCACTAAGGTCTGTAAAGTAATCTACTACATTATATTTTGGTGGTTTCTTGCCTCTTACTTGGGCATACAACGAACACACACCAAATACAATCCTCTCCTGGGATTTAAACAAATGAAGCATACTAAATGCTAGATAAATTCTTGATCGTCCTATCTATGAGAATCGACCACTTGGGCTAGTAAACATACCTGAACATTATATTTAAAATCTTCCTCTCATGGAAAACAAAGCTTTTGGGGAGATCATTTTTCATCCCACAAAATAAATACATTATAATTATTACCTTATACGAATATTAAGCATATACCAATGCTATATCTGGGCAGGATAAGTAAATACACTGATTATAATAAACTTATGTTACCGTGTATACTTTGATCAACATCTGAAATCAATGGACATCATAGAATAAAAGTATAATAATTTTAATTTTAATAAAGGAACATTCAAAATAGTTGGTAGCATACTATCTTAAACTACATAAAGTGGATGTGTTATTTAAGAATAATTAGGAATAAATTCCTCAATTAATACAGTATAAATTCGTTTCAAAACTTTAACAAGAAATATTTTGTTATAGCATTTTTTTTTTTTTTAGTTACTTCTGATAATTTTCAATATTTATTTTACCCCTTAAATATCTAAATATTTTTCTTTTACGTATCTAACATACAAAATTTCTACCTACAATTGTATGTAATAATTAAAACATATTTTATAGATTTTTTTCTTTCGTGTTAAATATCAACTTAACCTATAATAATTATATTAAAACATACCTTTGTCATTACAAGGCTATTAAATATCACTTGACCATACAGACTTTAACCTATGTGATATAACAAAAAATACATATCATTTATAACTTAGTTTTAAACAATCATTAATTAACAAGTGCATACTCTCTCATTAGAAAATGTTTTTCTGTTGAGCAATTGGTCCAGGTGAAGAGCTTTATCCAGTCGTATTTCACTGATCTCAAGTTTAAAAACAATAAACGCATGGTATTATTTCCTTTAAATAAAAGTTTTCTCTTATTTTGTGCGTTTAATAAATTAGGTAAAGAAACATATAGCAGAATTGAAGATTAATTCTTACTTGAATTAAACTACTACAATTTTGGGATCCAAGAAAATAAAATATACATATTCTAACATAACGAATAGTTGACGATAGACGATAAACATACACGATATTTTTTTTATTGACGATACGTATACTTATTAGCTAGCTTACTTATGGACGAAAATGCGCAATTTTCTCGAGAGATTATTATGATAATAACTGCAGTCAATTTACGTGTACAGGAAGTTTTAATAATTCCAACTGATGTATAATATAATATATCATTTATTTTTATCATTAAGTCACTAAGATATTTGGTTTTGTTCATACTTTATGAATTATAAATTTTTTTTTTAACGGTAACTTCTCCGTAAGAATGCCCCTATATAACTTTTCCTATATTTACTCTGAGAAAGTTTATATATTTTTTTTTTTTTAAAAAAAAAATATACAGGTGCATAATTTAATCTTATTTATCATTATTATTATTTCCAGACAATTCTTGGTGAATAAAACATATTTTAACGTATGTAACTACATTACTTGTAAAGGCAGACAATATTGAGAAAGAGCGCGAAAATGTTTCTAGTTGATTTTCCTTGGTTTCAAAATATTTCTTTCAATTATTATTATTATTTTTTTTTTCTTTGTTTTTTTCTTTCTATACCAAGAAAATATCAATAAATGACATAAAGTTAATAAATAATTATTTCTCACTTGGAAATCATTTATCTTCCTTAATTTAGACATAATAACACTTTTCGTGATTCCCTTAGTTACTTCTGTCATTTTTGAACTTTAGCGCGAGACAATAAACTTTTAAGTATAAAAGGATCTTTAAATAGGTAGATGGCAAAGAAAAATCAGGATATCTTATCAAAAAAATTTTAGCCACACATTATATTATTAAAATTTTACTTTGATTACATTTATTTCTGCAAAATAAAATGAAAAAAATTGAGTTACCAAATTTCAGCACTGTTCCTTCCTTTGAAAACTAAAAGGAGACTATATTTTTCAAAAAAAATGATCTTGATTAGCGAACTCTTCCAGAAAAATAATCATTTGATTATAACATAAACAAAAGAAAGGAAAAACCTATTACAATCATATAGTTTTAGTATTATTTACCTGGATTACAAAGTAATACCTTGACAATATAAAAAAAATAATAAATACATTAAATTAACAATCAGTGATGTATAATTCTTTAAACATTATATTTTTTTTTCTTTCTTTTTTTTACAAAAAGAAATTACCAGAAGTTATTGTGCTTTATGATAAGACACTCATCCACTCTCCCCTCTACCCATCCAAAATCAATTACTGTTTAGCTTTTATACCATATTAATTTGCTCTAATTATTAATATCTCAATTAAATTATTCATGTTCTCTCTTTAAAAATGACATTGAGTTATTAAATCTATTAGTTATTCACCCAAAACATGCCAAAGTGAGTGAATAGCATACTTTATTAATCAATTATTACTATTGTTATTTTATCTTTTTATTTCTTTAAAGAATAGCATTGTTTTCCTGCAGAAATAATGCCAAGTAAACCAAGTGTCAATAACACTAGGTTACAATATATATATATATATATATATATATTGTAACCTAGTGTTATTGATAAATATACATGTATATATGTTTTCTTGACTAAACATAATATAATTATAAGATCCTTGAAATCAGACTGCAAATATATGTATATTTTCTATACTAAACTTAATATAATTATAAGGGACTCGAACTCAGACTTTCAATCTCCCTCTATCTATATCTAATCCATCTTACACAATCGTTATACATGATCACATACATAAGAAAAAATCTCCAATATATGTATTTTGTGTGTTAGTTAATGCACATCACCATCTCTCACACACATACATAGCAATCAGTGCTAGAAATCTCAAAATCCTTTAATGGCAGTTTTGAATCTTCTCTCCACTCTCCAACTCTTCAGCCATCCATTCATTGAAATTATGATGATGAAATGTTCAACACCCTTGTTTATGTTTCTCACATTATTGTCATACCAATGTTTGCTTTAAGTCAATCTGATCCCTCACACATAGGATCTTTTATATGTCCATTTAATTATATAGATCCAGGATAGGCAGAATAGAGGTTAAATATGTAATATTTTTTTTAAACTTACATTTTCTATGCTAAAAAATAATGAAATTATAAGAAACCTGAACTCAGACTTTTAAGCTCCTTATAACTATCCAATCCATCTTATATAACCAATACACATGCTCATGGCCCTACTGTATAATGAAAGTAACATTAAGGTCCTATGTGTGAGGAGTTAATTTTATTTAAATTCAACATAGGTATGACTATAATATTGAAAACAACAGAGACCTTGGCATTTTATTTTCAAAGTTTCAATGATGTAGATCACAGAAGAGTTGGGGAGAACATTTAGAGCCCATTTATTAAAAATTTGAAGATTTTCTATTTTAATATAAACAGTGTATTGATTGAGTATATGTGTGAGAGTTGGTAATCTATACTAACTGGATAAGTCCTGGCTCAGCATGAAACACATATATTGGAGGCTATTTTTCCCATGTATGTGGTCAAGTCTATCAGTTGTATAAGGGTATTGAAGGCTATAGGGAGCTTGAAAGTTTCATTTTAAGTCCCTTATAATTACATTACGTTTAGTATACAAAATAAAATATGTATTTAAATATTACTTATTTTAATCTGTATTCTACCCATTCCTTTTTTTGTATAATTAAAGATATATATTAAAGCCTAATGTATGAAGATTCTGGTTGATTTAAGAACAACATGGGTATGAACATAATATTAGCATAATATGAGCATTCCATTATCAGAATTTCAATGATATGGATGGCTGAAGAGTTGAAGAATGGAGAAGATTGAAGCTATTCAATTAAAGTTTCAAGATTTATTATCTTGATATAAATTGAGTGCTGACTGGTACATAGTGATAGATGGTGACCTGAACTAACTGATGGGTGGCTTAGCACAACATACGAAAGTTATTGAAGATCACATCTTTATCGCATGAATGTTAAATTGGATATCGGATGTTTATGATGCTTAAAAATCCAAGTTTTTTATAATTGTATATGTATGTGTATACATGATTATCATATATTATATAAGACAATCAAGAATGCACATGCCGCATTTAGACAAATTTAAGCATGTTTGTACATAAATCTGTGTGGCATTTGATATTATATAAGTGTGTATATATATAAAAAAAAAGTCTAAAAAGATTTATACTATTTACATTGCAAATTTTGCGTTAAACACTTTAATCAATTAGAATTCTTTCTTTCTCACATTACATCATATAATATAAAATTATTTTGCCTCAAAAATTAGTATATATATATTTGCAACAAAATATTTGAGCTTTTTTGTATTTTATTATGATTAATTTTATTTGTTGTTAAATTGTTTATGTTGAACTTGATGAGAATTTCAATTTATACATTAATTAAACAATTCAACAAGCTTGAGTTGCATTAATTTCTTTAATTTAATTGTATGTTAGTGTGTTTGTTTATATATTTAAGTGCATTTGATATCTTTTTTTTTTTAATTTAATGAGACCAATTAAACATGATAGGTTTCTAACCTTTAAAAGTCAAATTGTTTGTATTTGCTGTAATTAGTATGTTTATAAATGTCAATTAACTGAAACGTTTTATATTTTTTAAATTTTGTTTTGATAAAGTAAAAAAAAACACTATCATAATACTATCAAAAATATTTGAAAAATGAAAAATATTCCAATTTCATCTAAATGTGCCAAACTTCCTATCCTCATAAATATCTCATCATCTTCCCTAGAAAGTCGTATATCATTATTAATCCAGACATACACTGAAGTTTAACCACACATTCATATGTCTATTGTTAGTAAATACAAATCACATTTAATACAGATATATTCTACATACTTTCATATACAATAATTTACATATACTTACGACTTTCCATTTTACTAACATATATTTTAATCAATGGGTGGTGATATTAAAAATTACAAGAATGTTAAAAAATCAAATCTCTGGTTTATCCAAAACCATTCTTATGAGCAAATGATTTAATATTTCAAAAAACTATATGTTTGTAGAAATTTCTAAACAAATATAAAAAAATTCTAAAAAGTGACATTGTTCAAACCTTTAACAAAAGTTTTTTTTTTTTTTTATATATATTTAATTAAAACGAGAAATAATAAAGTACGTTCTCAATAGAATAATTGTAGAGTCATATTAATTTTAGCATATCATCAGAATCATTTACTATTTAATCTTTTTTTTAAATCGATAAAACTTAGAAGTTGCATTAATTGAATGGGAACAAACATATATATGTGCATGTGTGTATATAATATAAATTATATCTAGTGTTTAAAGTAACATATCACACTTTAAGATTATTTCTTATATGACTGGTTTATTAAGTAAAGAATACTCTCAAGCCAAAGCATAAGACAATTATTATTTTTTGTTTATAGAGAAAAAATCGTGCACCTATTAAATTTACCTTCATTTTCTTATATAAAAAATTCTTTGAAATACTTCGCTACGTATTAATTATTATTTATACTCTGATATATTTCATTCTACAAATATTGACTGGCAATGTTATTATCGTAAAGCAATCAAAATTAGCTTTAAAATAAATATGACTTCTTTAAATTCATGCTTGTATATACAAGAAGAGTCTTGAATTCTGATATTCAAGTTCTCTCACAGTTATCCAATTTATAATTACAATCAATACACATGACCATATGTATATGGTTCATGTATATTGGTTGTTTAAGTTGGATTGGATGTGTATAAGGAGTTTGAAAATCTGGAATTCAAGACCCTTAATATAAAAAATATATTACGTATTTAAATATTATATAATATAGAATATTTGAACAAAGACTTTCAAGATCCTTTTGACCATCCACTCTATCTCATACAACTAATACACTGACCACACACACACGTGACAAAAATAAAATGATTTCCAATATAAGTATTTTGTGCTGAACCATCATTCATCATTTGGTCCAGATTATCCTCTTCAACACACACACACACACATATATATATATATATATATATATATAATTAGTACTTGGTTTATATTAAGATAGCAAATCTTCACACTTTAATATATATATATTGCAATTGCATAATTGAATATTTGTAAATACACTAATTAAATAATTAAAAAAATTTTATCCACTTCTAGCAGCACTTTTGATTATCACAGTAAACTTTGTCAACTAAAGCTTTGAAAGGCTAACTTTCCCACAATTCCATGATCTTAACATTTTCTGCTTCTTGCCTGTTAATTAAGTCATGTTTATATTTGTATATTAGCATAGCTTCCTTTATTTTTTCTTTTTATTGTTATTTCAGCAGCAAAAGTTAAGATCATGGAATTGCTGAAAGTTAGCCTTTCAAAGCTTTAGTTGACAAATATTACTGAAATAAAAACTATAATAAAAGACAATCAAACATGCACTAATTGACAATTAGAAATAAACAGTGAGGTATGTATTCTTCTTGATTGTTACTCTATGAAGGTCAGTTGTAAGGCCTTTTGTCATTCAGGTGAGGGCAAAGTATTATAAATCCTGAATTTAAATTGAAAACTGGCCTAAGACTTGCAATAAGTATGTAATGTTGGCATATATATTTCAATCCACAACATAACCCAATCCTCTTTCTGATCTAAATAGTGTGGCACAATTGGTTACTGAATGTATTGTAATATAATAAACACAAATTTGAACTCTTTCACTAAGAAGAAATTGAATTATAAATGGTATAAAAACCTGGCCCATTGATAGGTACTGAGACTATTTTTTCTAATTTGCTAATGGCGATGCTGAAAGCATAGTTATATTATTTATTAATTAATTATAAAACAACTTTTATATTAATATTACTTTTTTTTAGATTTATTTTTAAAATAATAATATCAGGGTATCGAAAATATTAACGTTCACAAAGTTACTAAAATATCATTGATTATCAATATTTTCCTTTTAATCCATAAATTATATTAGTTTTAATGTAATTTATTTGAAGAAGAGAATTAATTTGATTTTAACTCTCATTTCCATTGATTTTTATTTCCATTTTCTTTTTAATATAATTTTAGTTCACTATTAGTTGCATTAACCAGATAAAAGAAAAAGATTGTTCTATGAGTTCAATTCTTTTATTAAATAAATAATGACCGATAATGATAAATATTAAATTACAAGCAATAAAGATTATAAATAAAAAAAAACTTTTTCAAAAGTCAACTAACATCACTTTTGTGTTTATATGTGGAATTCTATATATATAAGATACTATAATAATTTATTTAGCATTATTCAAATTTTATATATATATATATATATATATATATATATATATATATATATATATATATATATATATATATATATATATATATATATATATATATATATATATATATTGTACCCTTACTTTTTGATATATAAAATAGTTTAAAATACAACTAGCTCAGTTACATTATTATGTTTAATTAAAATTTGCATATCTATCTTTAATATACTTTCATATTGTTATATCTTAATTAAATTTAATATCACTTATCAAAAAAAATCAATATAGTTCTAGATTATATTAATTAAATAAGTATTTATAAAATTATGAGACTGTGAAGTAAAGTTACAAAGTAATAAGCAGATTTACACTGAGTCAATATCTCCCTAGATACTGCCTCAACTCATAAGAATACTACTACTACCTTATCATCTTACCACTACATCTATAGCATTCTTATGACTTTCAAATGAAATAATTATCTTTAATAATACTAAAATAATCCCTAACTTTTAACTCTAAAATATAATTAAATAATCTCAGGTTCTAAGCTGTTTTTTAAAATAATAATAAATTATGTAAATAAGTATGATGTGGGATTTTATATCAAACTTAGATACACCTAACTTATTTTAACAATAATAATAAATAATAATAATCTTAGAGTGTAATTTAATCTCTTATCTATTTCTATGATATAATTAATCATTAAATAAATAAACAATCATATGTATATCTTTTATCTCATATGGTATCTTCATTTTAAAATAGATCAAAATCTTATACTTAATACTCAGGCAATAAACAATACTGTATTCTTATAATGTTTATTATAATCATCTTTTATGACCATTGTAATATTTATGTTCATGTCAATCACTCCTTATAAAAATGTTAAGTAAATATGGTATTCAATTTTAAGTAATAATAATAAATTCATTTTGTGCAAATATTATGTTTATTTCAAATCATCTGATGTCAAAATGCTAAGGTGAAAATAATGAAACTCGACACACTTTTAAAACAAATTAACAAATTTATTTACAATAACTTCAAAATAAAATTTATTTATGTACTACTTACAGTTTAAAATTTATGACAACAAATAAATAAAAAAAATAAGAAATACAAATATAAGAGGCTTACACTGTTATTAACTCATGTACTTAATAAGCAACTTTACATTCCTTCAAATGCTATATTAATAATATTACAGTGTGTTTTTCCAAAAACGTAGATTTTAAAATAAATAGTAATGTACTTTAATTACTACAAATAACAATATATGTCAAGACTATTTATGTAGCATGTGTACATAATGTAGCTCTACTTATTAAATAGCCACATTAATTAAATATTACATTTATAATGTATCATCATATATTTACTTTATTATTAGCATTGCTTAATAGCTTTACAAAATTAATGTATCTTTGTAATGTAAACAAATAATTGACTGTAATTATACTTTACTTAATGTAATTCTTGTTATATGTTTTATCAAATATGCATTATATATTTCTATTGTTCAAATATTATTATTTAAATCATTTATTAATTTTAAATTCATAAAACATTACATTAGATAAATTTTATGATTCCTTTCTATGTAAAATCATTATTTTACCCTATGTGCTTTACTAACCTTTCTAATAAATTTCTATCTATAAAACATATTCTAAACTTATTTAAAACATTTTCCGGAAAAACAAATATCAACTTCAAATAAAATATTCATTATCCAAATTACTCATACTATATTGTCTATACTTAGTAAACTTTTCAATCTAAATATAAGCTTCTACCTAAAACGTAACTTAACTTATCTAATAAATAGAAAATAAAAAATAGACTTTTTAAAATCCTTTCTTGACTTGCAAAAATAAAATAATTATTAAGATAAATAATAAACATCATTTTAATATTAAGCATAAATAAAAAATATCAAAATTATTTACGAAAGAATCATATAATTATTTCTAAGCTTTTACGTAATATTGTATCATGTTGACATTATAAATTAAAAACTTATGCATATTTTAATAAAGTTCGTTGCCAATATAATGTATGTGTTTTCATAAAATATCTATCCATTCATTTCTACAAACAACATAATATTCAGTTGATCTAAAGAAAAAACATATTAAATTCATTAAAAATCATTATACAATATTTTTACCATAATAATAATAATGTCCATCTTGCTATCCAGTATTCTTCTGAATTTGCAGCTTCATAAAAATAAAAATCATTCACATTTTCACTCATAAACATTCATTAGAATATTCCGTGTTATATTAATTATAAAAATAAATTAATGTAATTAATTATTATATTATTTTTAAGTTACTATTTAATAAATGTACCTAACCTACTTTTTAATAGTTTAATAATACTTTAAATTTTATGTTAAATAAATAAAATAAAATTTATATTACATATTCCAGCGTCGACTTTTGTTCTACCATAAAAGTTCTAACAAATATCCTGCGTATAAAGTCAATAAAACACTATTTCCTGTTCCGTTGTATCACGTGTTTCTTGAAAGTTTATAATAAAAATGATAACGTTTATTTTTTAAAAAAATAAATAAGTTCCACAAGAAAAGAAAATAAAATTAAAAAAAATAGTTTATAAGTTCTCTGGATCCAGTTCTTCATAGATTATTATTCAAAAGTTATTATTTCAAAACTAAGTTATAATTTATAAAATTATCCTTCAATTATTTTAAATTAACTTGGTTTGGCTTGGCTTAATTTAATTTAGTTTGGACATCCATGTATTACTTGCACATTTATAAATAACATATTCAGGTAAGAATTAATTTTTCATCTATAACGGCTCCAGTGTTTTAGATTACTTCAATATATCATTTTTATTATATTACGATTTTAAATAATCATATTTATAATCTATTTGCCTTTAAAACGTACAATATTTAGTCTTTTTAAGCACAAAGACTTAACAAGGCAAGTATTTATTTAAAATTACTACTGCTTCTTATATCTTTCCTTAAGATATACATTTTACTTCTATAATTTGTCAAAAATACTTTTTTTCCACAGAAGTATTTTTATTTCTTTAAAATATCTATTAATAACAGACAATAGTAATTTAACTTTAAAACTATTTATAGTCCAAAATACTACTTTTCTCCATCTTATAGTTTTCTGTACTAATCCAGCGTCTGTTACTTTTCTAGCATAAAGTTTCTGATATATTTCTCCGATACGTGATGTTTCCATGATTATTTGTACGTAAATTGAGTTTCGATATTGAGAAGATCAATAGGGAATTATTAAGTTTCTACTGCATACTTATCATTTTAAAAATTATAAAATTATATACAATAACACTCTTATGATTTTACAACTGATTTTAAGAGCGTTTATAAATTTACTTGGCTATTTTCTCAATAGCACGTTTAACTTAGAAAATTAATTATAGAGAGACCTTCAACAATTGAATCCAGCTTTTATACTAGAAGAGACTCCACATCTGATTGGTACGTTTAAACAATCAAATTTTGCTTATTTACATATTTATCAACTCACTATTAAAAATAAAATAATGACTTATTTAATATTTAATATTATTACATTTTAAAAATAATTTTATCGTTTATTCAAATCTATCAAACATTCTTTTAAAATATTCTCTTACTTAGTTTTAAATTTTAACCCTTATAAGATCACTTAAAATAAATCAAATATTTTTAAATACGTTATATTTCTAAAGTAATATTTTTTAAAAATCAGATTTAATATTTTACATTAATATCTTTATTTTTATCTCGTGATAACTCACGTATTATTTATAAATTTTATAACATGATTTTTTAAAATAATTATGCAACTTTATTAGACAACTTCCACGCATGTGTGTATAACATCTGTTCTTTATAACACAAGAACGCTTCATAGTCTAAAAATAAACTAACAATTGCATTTTTAAAATAAATATTTATTTTTAAAAATAAATAAGATATTATATCAGATTTTAAAATAATTATTTGATATGATTAAAATCAAATATTAATCTCAATTTAAGTACTTATAATTTAAAATATTTTTATTCACTTTTAGCATATATTTTAAATTAAAAAATATCTTTGTCTAATTTTAACTTGTCTTTTAAATACTTTAGCTTTAAACATTTATTATTAAATTTATTAATGCAGTATTATAATATAATCATCATCATCTTAAATATCTTCTCAATATCAACACAATTCACATATCAAACACTCATAGATTGCTTTAATTAAACTTATGGTAACATTACCACAAGCAAAGTCAACATCACACATTTAAAATACTTCTTAAATTTAAAATTTTCTACTAGATTAGCACAAAACTTAAATGGTGACCCATACAAAAGGGCACATATATATATATATATATATATATATATATATATATATATATATATATATATATATATATATATATATATATATATATATATA
>JAQFVV010009383.1:0-13584 GCA_028023455.1 Epiperipatus broadwayi | reverse complement strand
TCTTAGAATATATATATTGTGCCCTTTTGTATGGGTCTCCATAAATTGATGTATCAATCTATTTAAAAAATTTTAAATTTAAGATATATTTAACTATATGATGTTAATTTTGTTTATAACAATCTTTTAAAAAGTGTAACTAAAGTAATTCATGAGTATTTGATATGTAAAAATTGTGCTGATGTTTGAGAGAGACATTTCAATGGGAATGATAATGATATATGGTTGGGAAAACTGGCCATGATCAATACTGCATAAATAAATTTAATAAATAAATGTTTAAAGTTAAAGTTTTAAAAGACAAGTTAAAATTAAATGCCTATATTTATTGTTGATAAAGATTAAAATTTAATAAATGAATATAAATATTTTAATTATTAGTAGTACATAATAGAAGATTAATATTTGATTTAAATAATATTGAAGTATTATTTTAAAATTGTTATAAGATATTATTTATTTTAAAAAAAATATTTATTTTTAAAAAATGAATTGTTAGTTTATTTTTAGATTATTACAAGCGTTTGTAGCTCTGTTGTAAAAAAAACAGATGTTAATTAAACACATACACACATGCTTGGGAGTTTTTTAGTAAAGTTGCAAAGCCATTTTAAAAATTCTGTTATAAAATTTATAAATATTATATTGGCTATCGCGAAATAAAAATAAAGATAATTAATGTGAAATATTAAATCTGATTTTTAAAATACTGCTTAAAAACATAACGAATAAAAATAGACTTAGTTTGTTTATAAAAATAATCTAATAAAAGTTAAAAAATGAAATTAAGTAAGAAAGAATATTTTAAAAAAAATGTTTCATGGATTTAAATAAATGATAAAGATTAATTTAAGAATTTAATAATGTGATAAATAATAGCTATTAAATAAGTCATTATTTATTTTTAATTCTATCTTGTTGGTAAAATATGTAAATAAGCTAACAAGTCGATTGTTTAATTCACCAATCAAGTGGGAGTTTTCTTCCGGTATAAAACCAGTGTTCAATTGTTCGGAGGGTACTTGTGATTGAAATTCTTAAAGTAAAGTGTGCTATTAAAAATAGCTAAGTAATTATAGACGCTCTCAAAATCGTTTTAAAATTATTAGAGAGTAGTTTTTAAAAATAATTTATAAAAGTTACCGATAAATATGCAGTGTTAATTTATTATAGTTCCCTATTGATCGTTTTCCTATTAAAGCTCAATTTACTATCAAATAATCATGAAGACATCGTATGAGGATAAAATATATTGGAGACTTTATACTAAAAATTTAACAAACGCTGGATTAACTAAGAGAGTTTCTAGATGCATAAAAGTAATACGTTGGACCTTATATAAAATTAAAAGCTGATCGTAATTAATTTTATAAAACAGATATTTAAAAGAATGAGAAATACTTCTTTATGAAGAAAGTATTTGTAAATTATAAATTTAAATATATATCTTGGTAAAGATATAATATGTAACAGTAATTATATAAATATTTGCCTTGTTAAGTCTTTATGGTTTAAAAGACTAAGTTTTAACAGTTTTAAAAGGCAAATAAATTGGAAATTTAATGGGTAAAGAAATACCTATAAATAAAATTATTTTATCAGTAAAATCTGAACGCTGGTCGTAAAGAAGAATCTAAAAGTAATCTTACCTAAATATTCGTTAAGGAATGCGCAAATAAATTACATGTGGATATCCAAGTAAAGTTAAAAAATAATTAAATAAGAACTTTGTAAATTATTGACTAATACTAAAAATAATAACTTTAAAATAATTTTCATTTAAAGAAAAGAACCCGGATTTCATAAACTATTATAATTATTATTTATTCTTATGGTGGAACTGATTTTTTTTTTTTATTTTTTTTATTTTAAAAAAAAAAAACGTTTTCATTTATTCGATAAAAACTTTTAAAAAACACGTGATGTACCGGAAAAGGAAGTAGTGTTTGGTGAAAATTTGTGCCTAGGAAAAAGAACAATATAGTGGAAGAAGACACCGTTGGATGTTATGTAATATGTTTTTATTTATTAACTAACATAAATATTTAATTAATTATTAATTTATTGAAAGATAGGAAAGGTACATTTACATTTTTTTTTTAAAGTAATAACTAAATATTAATATAATTTTTATTGCATAAAGTTTATTTTATAATTATACAACACGTAATATTTTAAAGAATAATTGTTGAGTGTAAATGTGAAATTATTTTGTAAAACTGAAATCTTGGAGGACATCGTGTGACGGACTGTACATTGAAGTATCATTTATGGTAAAAAATTGTGTAATAATAATAATAATTTGATGTATTTACTATGTTTTCTTTAGATCAACCAAATGTTATATGATTATTGAATGAATGTATTAATATTTAAATAATATACACACATAAGATTAATAATAGCAGTTTTATTTTAATATGCATATTTTAAATTGATGATGTAAATTTAGTACAACGTAATATGAGAACCTAGAAATAATTATATGATTCTTTCGTGAATAAATTTTAATGTTTCTGTTCCAATATTAGAAATTAGATTTATTATACTAGTGTAAGTTATTTATTTTTTCTTTTCAAGTTAGTAAGAAGTATATAAAGTCTATATTTTTATTTTTATTTTTATTAGATAAGAAAGTTAAGTTTACATAGAAATTTATATCTTGATTGAAGGCTTATTGTATATAGAGGATGAGGTATAAGAGAGTTTGGATCGTTATTATTTTTGTTTTTGAAACTGGTCATTTGTTTTTCTGAGATTAAATAAGGTTAAAATGACTTTTGTAGATAGAAGTTTTTTAAGAAGGAATAAGAATAACAAGTAAAGAAGAGTAATAATTTAAATAGAAAAGAATCATAGAATTTATTTAACATTATACTTTATAAAAGTTGAAATTATTGAATAATTTAAAATATTATTTTTAAAAGTACATATACGTATTGCATATTTTGATAAGACATGTAGTATGACATTATATCGGAATGAAATAAACATTGATAATCAATAATTGTTATTATATTACAAAGTTTTATCAGTTTATACATTAATTGATCTTTGAGTGATATTAATGGTACATTTAATACATACTAGTACATTATAATACAAATAGCAGTAAGACTTAAGTGAAATAGCATTTTTAATTATTAAAGTTGTTTATTTACATACATGCTACATGAATGATATCTTACATAAAACCTTTTCTTATATTAATTGATAACAAATGATGTTTATTAAAATTAAAGTCATAAACTTAATTAAATGTTATTGATAGAACATTTAATAAATGTATAAATTATCTATTTATGATTATGGAAATAGTAACAGTGTAAAAATCTTGTATTATTATTTTTCTTATTTTTTTGTTTATTTTCTTTAGTTCCATTTAAATGTAAATAATGTAAATAAGTTATTAGTTAAAGTTGATGTAAATAAATTTGTTTAAGTTGTTTAAAAGTGTGTCAAATTCATTATTTTACACCACAGCATTTGACAACAGATAATTTGAATATACATAATATTTGCACAATATGAATTTATTATTATTATTATTTTATTATTTAGAAAGAAACACAATATTTTCTTAAGATAATTTATAGAAATGGATTGACATTAATATATAATATTACAATGGTCATAAAGTAATTATAATGCACAATATAAAAGTATAAGATTATTTATTGCCACAAATTGTTAAATTATAAGATTTTGGTCTATTTTAAAATTAAGATACTATATGGAAATGAAAAACATGCATATGATTTACTTATTTTCTTAGTGATTAAGGGTATAATCAAATAAATAAGATTAAGCTATACACTAAAGATTATTATTGTTAGTTATTGTTATTAGAATAAGTTAGGTGTATTTAGGTTTGATATTAAATCCCTTATCATTCCTATCTACATGAATTATTATTACTTTAAGATAATTAGAAGAACCTGAGATCATTTAATTATAATTCCTTAACAAAAGATTGAGATTTATTTATCTATTATTATTAAAGATAATAATTTATAAAAGTCATAAGAGTGCTGTAGAGTTAGTAATGAGATAATGAGAGGTAATAGTATTCTTATGCCATTGAGACAGTGCCATAGAAAGATATTGACTCAATGTAAATCTGATTACCAATTGTAACTTCACTTCACAGTCTCATGATTTTAATTAAATACTTATTTAATTAGTACATTGTATTGAATTATATTAATCTGATAAGTTGTAATATTATAAAAATATATTAAAGATAGTTGTACATATTTTAGCTGAGCATAATGATTTTATTGAGCTAGTCATATTTTAAATTATATCATATATCGAGAAGTGAGGGTACAATATATATATATATATATATATATATATATATATATATATATATATATATATATATAGTGATACAGCTTCGAGTTCTGCTAGTAGCATTTTCTAACCTCAAGTCTTGTGATCATGGTACATTATTTTTAAAAAAAATGACTTTTAATAGTTTATTTTCTAATAAATAGAATTGTATTATTGAAGACCGTAATTAAATGCATCTGCTCAACTTATTAGTGACTTCATAGTTGCTACTATAAGATAATAATAATTTAAAAGCAGTCTTATATAAGTGCAATTTCAATAGTATTTAAACTTAATAAAGTTAGCTCTTTATAATTATGTTGGCTTAACCATACAAGTACTGTTGATTTAGGTCATAACTGAGTTTTATCTGCTAGAATAATAAAGTTAAAATAGTCTTAAAATGAGTGCTATATCCTTTTATTAAATTAACAAAGTCACAAAAGAACTTTGAATATAACATTAAAAGAGGCTAGCAATAACAATCCAACCTTAAGCTATCAACAATCTCAGGAAATCTGTAGTCAAAGGCAACCTCCTTTAACAATTAAGATGGTAAATGATAACCATCAACCCTTAACTCAATTACAATAATGGTAAGTGATAACAAATCAAACCTTAAGCTATCACAATCTCCAACCTGTAGTCAAGGCAACCTCTTCTTAATGAATGTGGTAAATGATATCAATCAACCCTTAAGCTATCAACAATCTCTCAACCTGCAATCAAGGCAACCTGCTTTACCAGAAAAAGTTTTAAAATATTTAGTTTAGTTACAAATAGTGTTATTTAAGTTTTAGTATTTTAACTAATCAATTTACTGTTTAATTCAACATTCATATCAACAATCTCATTAACAATCTTTAATCAATTTTTTAAACATACTTTCATAATTAGTCGATCGAGCAAATTTAAGACTCTTGTTATCTTTGAACTACTAATTAGTAATGTATTTAAATTAATATTCTGGAGAAAATTAAAGACTAATATTTTGACGAAGTGTCCTACAAATAAATTATTTAAGTACTTCTACGCTCAATCACTGATAAAGTTAATTTTAATATTTGTTCACAAATCGTAACTATGTTAAAATGTACAACTTAAAATTCATATTCTTACAATTTAAAGAAAGCATAAAATATATTTTATTGTGTTAGTATAATTAATTTTTATTTTATTATTTAACATTCAATTGATAATTTTAGTTTTAATACATTTACATTCTTTAATTAGCCCATCTAGATAATTAGGTCTGGAATATGTTAATTAGATTTATTTTTAGAAGTGGCACTCAGTTATGAAGCTTAACTGAACTTTCAGTTAATTGGGTCATTTGGGAATGACATTTCAAGTTTATCAATCATCTAATCAGTTTCAATGACATTTACTGTATAAAAATCTGGTTTGTTATAACAACACACACACCTAATTTTACATTTTGTTGATTTCAGTTTAACTTTTTAAAATTAATTTTATTTATCAATTAAAAAGAACTGTGTTAAGCAATAATTATCTGTTAGGTTTATTATTTTTCAATACTTCTGTAATCTTTATGATTGCATTATGGGAAATTCTTCAAGGTGCACATATATTTTAAAGTGATTTGAATTTATTACAATCTGCATAAATAGATTACATTGATGATATTATTTCTAGATTTAAAGATCTTATTAATTTCAAATTTATTTTATTCAAACTTCATTTTTAAATTAATTTCTAGTTATAATCTAGAACTTTTTAAGGGTATTATATGTTATCAATAAAAGATTTCATCTACTTTTTCTAAAGAATTTGGAAAACAATTTTATTTAAATAATGCTGAGTATTTCTATCATTTTTCTAGAGCATTTCTCTTTGGTACAATTTTATATTATGTTAGATTTGAACAAATTATTTAACCAAAATTGTAAGATGCTTGTTATTAATAATCATTAAAGAATTATTTATTACATGTTTTATGATCCTTGTTTAAATATTAGCATAATGAAATTATTTAAAAGATAATGTTTGTTTCATCATTGATAAATGTCAATACATGCTTGTATTATAAATATTATATCTGTCTCATAAGCAGTTTAATAATAGAAAGTCATTATTTATGCATTTTATATTCAAAAGCTTGGCGACTATTTCATTTACAATATATGTTTATTCCAGTAAAATTAACAAAGAAAATAAACTCAATTGAACTATGTGATCACCACATGTTCACCATTCTTATTCTTTCTCAAAAGAGCTGTTAAACTAGGTAACTCTTTATATATTATTGCCATTCAATGTAATCCTGAGCAATCAATGGATGCTGAAGGTTTTGCACATAAATCCTATCTAGTGCCTACTCATCAAATATTCCTCAGACCCCAGTGTCCCCACTTTTGGCTTTCACCAGTGGCTACTTCATTTAAGCTACAAAGACCAAAGACACCAAAAATGTATGGGTACTGAACTGAGTTCAGACCTATATGACTATATAAGGTAATGAGCTTAGATTCCCAATATTGATATGTTTTCATTTTTAAACTCATGATTTTGTAATTAAGTAGAAGATAAAAGGTGATTGCTGGAAGTTGCATTAAATCCTAAGATCTAGATTTGCAGTGTTCTCAGTCTAAAAATCTTCACTGATGAAGGCCTGCAGCTAGAAAACTAGTCTGGGGGTATTAAATGAGTAAAGCCAGATAAAGTTACATACTTAATACCATGGGCACCATTGATTACTCCATAACGCCCGACAGGTAACTACTGTATGGAGAGTTTGCCTGTTCAAATTGAACTTAATAGTAACTACCTTTACAGTATTCTAACCCCAAAGAAAGTATGAAATTCATTATCACCATTTTTTTCCAAGAGCTTCTGTTTTATTCATAATAATGAACGGTGAAATAAAAACAACTATGTAAAAATAAATATTTTTTTATTATTGAACCAGTTTACAACCATATTGGGGCCTTTTAAAAATACACTAATATGGGGCAAAACCAGTTTAATAATAAAGAAAATATTTATTTTTATATGTTTAATTTTTATTTCAAATCAATTGAAATCATTATTAATTATTTAAAAGCAGCATTATGGACAAATTTATGTTTGATATTAAGGATAAATTTGATAAATGGTATTATTTTACAAATGCTAGCTTATAAAACTATTTTTTTATTTGAATTAGAACTATAAGACTAGGTATATTTTCAATATGTTTGTTCCAAGTTCTTAAATATACTTATATTCAAAAGTTTATTTTAATTCATTACCATGTTTTATTTGTTCTTTGGAAATATTATAATAGCAAAGTTCACACCCTTCTTTATTTAATATTTTATTCTTTTATTTGTCATCATATTTTAGATGTATTAACTCTTCAAAGAAAATGTTAATCTTATTTATCCATATGCTATTTTTGATATTATGCTTGTTGTATTGTTATTATGCATACTATTACTAGACCCATGCCATGTTATAGTATTTATTATTTAAAGTAAGCTTGTGGTTGAATAAGTGTAAGAAAGTCCCCTACTTCATTCATACATTCTTGAAGTTTATTGCCTTAATAAACATTATTTGTATTATTCAATGTGTGTTAAATAAATTTATAATTACAACTTTAAATTATCATTAATAGATTTCTAACTATAACATCATTCCCATTAACTATTAAATGAAAGATTTGGTGATACTAATATATTTAGGAATTGTGAACAATCAGTGAAGTATTGAATAGCTGTATACCACAGTCTGTAACCTTAGCTATTCTATTTTATTGAAAATTGATTGAAGTAAGAAAAGTTCAACTCTCAAGTTTTCCTCTTACTATTAATTTTAGCTTGTTGTTAAGATAAACAGGTCCCTATCTTCACATTTTCAGGCGCCGCATTCTTGAGGCTTATTGCTTAATAGTATTGTTTATTATTATGCATATTTAAGCCACATTAATCATTTAGAATCTCTATATATCAAACTGTTCCCCCCCCAGTCTTCATACCTGTGCATTTACGCATTGTTGTGTGATAATTTAATATTTAATGTTATGTGGATATCTTGGAAAGTCTACAGAATATTTGAGAACATTTATTTGACTTAATTTGGACATCCAAGATTAAGGACTCTTTACTTTATTGGTAAATTGATATAAATATTAGTTTTAATATTTATTTGGCTCTTATATACCATATATTCGCTTTATATTTTTCTGTATGATTTTAATGTCTACATTTTAACAGGTATTTTCTGTAAATAAGAATATTATAGGCTGTCTACTTTACCAGTGTATTTATTATTTGTCTCTTTTTGAAGCTATTTTAGAATATCTATTAAAATATTTAAAGTCATTGGATATATTTTATTGATGAATTATTTCCTCACAAGTTTTATTTTAGACTCTTTTTATAATATTTATTTATTTTATTGATTTTATATATAACTTGTTTATTGCTGTTTTAGTTAAAATTTTCTATCATTATATTATGCAATTAATTTTCTTATATATTTTGTGTCACTTTATTATAATGCCCCTTTTAAGAAAATCATCCACTTTAAAATTATCTAATAATCCATTTCTTGTTTAGCTTTCCTCTAATTCTTTAAGTCTTTATGTGTAGGTGATATCTTAGTTTATTCTATCTTCTATATTGCCTTTTTTCAATCACTTAATGTGGATCTTTGTGATATATTGTATTTAAAAGCCAAGTGTAATGTGCTATTAAATGTCATTATCCACTTATTATTAATAGATACATTCTTAATAAATTAAATATGTTTAATTTGTTTTAATGAAGCCGCTTTTGTTTTAATTTGTTGATAGGTGGCTGACTTTGGTGTTCATGATCTATGATTACTTTATTTTATCTTAACATGTGCAGTACTCTATCTTATTGTGAATTTCTGAGAAAGAAATCATTTTGAGTCATCTCCCCAGTGGTAATTTGTTAGACTCTCTTCACAACAAGATCTCTAGAATCTATCACAGCATCTTGTAATCTATTCTTGGTCTTTTTCCCGGTGTTAAAATAGTGCTTACCTCTCCCACATAGGCAATACCACCTTTTAGTCATATTAATAAGTGGAACAATGGTTTCTTTTGCCTTTTCCCTCTCTAGAGCCCTCTCCATTCATTCTCTAATGAGACTCATTTATTTAAGCCAGAGTTTCAATCAATTGAGCATGCTTAAATCCCAGATCACTGCAGAAGTTACTATCCCAGAGATCTAACAAAAATGACATGCTAGAACTAATCTAAGATGCACTTGATGAGTAGGCAATAGATAGGAAATTTCACATAAACCTTCTTAAATTCATTTATGGTTACTAAGGTTTGCACTTGGTGGCACTACTGTATTTAGATCATTCTACTGTTTTATCCTCAAAGATCCAATTCTACTTCAGTTGCTGAACTTTATGAATATATAAACAATAAAGCCATTTTACTATCTGTAAAAAATTTCACTGACCACATTTCCTCAGATTAACCTCACAGATCTGGAGACATTTGTAACTGAATAACCATAATCCATGAGAATCCAGCTTTAATATGTCTTTAATCCTAATGAAAATATAGCCCAATTTTTGGCCATCATTGGCAGCTGAATAAAAATATGCTGAAGTTGAACAACGCCTTCTCATAAAAAATAAAATTGTAAGGTCACTCACTGTTCAGTCATTCAACCTAATTCTCTTCAGTTATTTATAATAGTCTCATTAATTATCAATTCATTATAGAATGAAAGTCATCTAAGTTCAATCCATCTTTCCTATTCTTTTGCTTCTATTTCTCCACATCACCTGCTCTTTCTTGCTTATTTCGTCCATCCATCTCATATGCTTGCTTAATTCTCTTTCTGGGTCTTTTACAATCTCTTTGAATCCAGTTTAGAAATCTCCCAATTATCATCTATGATCATTTCTTCTGTTGTAATAGAATAAAAATACATTAAGGAATTATTATCCTTAATTTATTAATACCCATAGACATTGCATTTTGTAATTGATTTTTAATCATAATCTGAACTAAAATCTAATATCAAATGATGAATAACAATCTATTTTAAGTTTATAATATTGCTGATGGTGTCTTTATTCTTTAACCTCTTGAATTCCAATACTTTTGAGACTAAACTCTCATACAGTAGTACACTCATTGATCGACCATCATTGGTTTAAAGGAAGATTTGTGCACAAAATCCTAATCCAAAATTTCTCCTTAAATATTCTAGAACTAGACTTTACATTAACGTAGATTTATAAATGGTGAACGCTTGAAGTCCAGAGTATCTCATCTGGTCTTTCAGGATGTAATGCAGCCGGCCTTCACCATTTATCCTATTAGCTAGTTGCAATATTTTGATTCCATCAAAACACATTAATGTTTTTAAATTCAGTTCAATAACTTCAAATGCCACTTAGATCTGAACTGTTGAGTTCAGTATCATACTTTCCCGAGTGTTTGGTTTTTAACCAAACACGTTAATATAATCTCATTATGAGCTGATTGGTATTAAACCATTAAACATCACATGGTAAACATTTTTATCCTCACATAACTTTTAAATTTTTTAAAAACTTCACTGATGCTTCTGCTCGTTACTGGAAGTTAGATTAATCTGATGGAAGCGCCCAGAAGTAATACTGTGAAATATTTTTGTCTCATGATTATGGTGATTGTAGATTAATTAAAGAACTGACTACCTTCACTAGGATGCGTGAAATGAGTTGGGATCTACAACTATACAGCTGTAAACTGAAGTGCTAAACTTATTAATGTGTTTCATTTGGACTCAAGGTTTATAATTAGTTAATAAAATAAAATAGCTTGCTGAAGGTTACATTAGATCCTAAGTTCTTGGTAAGTGTTAAATTAAATCTCACTTATGAATGCCGCCGCTAGTCTGGAGAATACCTGGATGTTTAGACCATAAATAGGTATTTATCACTAAACATTAATTATATTGGAATAACAGTTGTATTTTCCCCTGATTAACCCTCTATCGGAGAAATTTTACCTTAACTGTTAATCCCTATGAAGTTATGAAGGATGATGATCATAGATGTTGAGATTTGATTCAATAGTATTTAGAATGATTAGAAAACAAATAAAACCTTGCTTCAAAGCTATCCTAAAATACCAAGCATTAATATCATTACCACATTAAACCAAAGACAAAACAATAAACACCATCTTATAAATAACGCAGTATGTACTTATTATATAAATCACCAATGGGATGTCAGCAACAAATATAACACCCATACGGTTCCCTTCTTCACATGAATCAACACACTGTTTATAATATCTTCATTGCTAACAGTATTTTATTTATATTTAAATGATAATTAATTTGATGAAGTAATAATCTTAAGATACCTTACAAGTTCACAATGTAAGACATCTAAAAAAATATTAACTCAATAATTGATTTCCAATTACGGGGTATAATATTAAAAACCTTTGCTCAACTCAAACTTGTATTTCACTAATAAACCTCAAAAACAATCTAAAGCTGTCATACAGTAGCACCACCGTACAAGCCAGGTCAATTATTGAATTAAAGAAAGATTGTTCGTAAATCGGTATCAATTTCATATTAACCAAATATCATCAGAGCCGTTTTTTAGCTTATGGCTTTCATCAGTAATTTTAATTTATGTATGGAGGAGTTTTATGTATTTGCAACAAGGGGCGCAAGCGCACGTTGGTGATAATGTAATGTTTATTGCCAATATACTCTTATTAATTGTCATTATAAAATTACCTGTTGATTATATGATATTTTTTTTATAATAGAATTGAATGCTTAATAGTAATATAAATCAATTAACTTAATGTATCTCTCATTTTAACGCTTAATAATTCTAATTAAATTCAACTTATTAAATAACTTTAGATTTTTAGTATCAATCATAATTTTCTGTTAGATGTATTGCTTTAATTGATAATTACATCCAATTACTGATCAATTTATTAAAGTAAGTTAATAAAACTTTAGACTGTAACTATCAAGCATAAGAAAGATTGTAAGATTTATTACCATAAAATCCTTAAGCCCCAATATTTAAACTAAATTTACATCCACTAATGAAATTTAAATATAATTAATTGAAATTACTTTTGTAATATATTAACAAGAATAAAATATAGTAATATTACAACTTTATAACTTAATGAAACTATGATCTTTATGGCTGTATATTGACTCAATATAACGTTTGCTAATCAACTTAATTATTAAATAAAATATACCAACATTTAGTTGCAATTACGTGTTGTTATCTTCAATAATAATCATATCTGTACCTTTATCAATCATCAAAACAATTTATATATATAATTTATATATTAATATGACTATTACTGGTTACTAACAAAATAATTACAATAAGCTTGTAATTACTTATTTAATATTTAAAAATTTCAAATGACTTAATTTATTGCCACATAAAATCTATACTTAGTCCGATAATAAATATTAAATTCAATACAAAGAAAATGATATGTAGTCACACTTTTTACTCATCATATTATTTTTATTTCTGAATTATTTTATAACTGTTTTTAATAAATATATGTGGTATAGACAATTAGTGAATATCTACTCACCCAAATATGATTAACCAATAAATTTGTATTGTAAAATTGAATGACAACCAAGCAAGTTTATTTGTTTTAAATTAATTTAAAATTTATTAACAAATTGATATAAATTAAAATTAAAATTATATATATGATAAATAAGCATTTAAAATATATGCCTATAATTTTATTATGCTTTAAGCAATAGGTTTTCTATTGACATTAACTTCATATTTAAATAAGTGGTAGTACATCAATCTCCACTTATTGGATAGTAAACACAAACATCTGTTTGTGTAATTAAAAAAATTGTAGAATGTTTATACTTCTCAAAATATGAAAGTTTGAGATATATCTTCTTTATATACTTCATATAAAAATATAGCCAATTGAAACATATATATATATATATATATATACACAAAAAGGAATCAACTATAAATTAAAAAAATAAATATTTTAAATGAAAACAATAATTACTATTCCCTAAAATATAGATTCAAACTTAGGAAAACATAGCTCTCTTATATATTTAGATATATAAATAGATCACTACTTAACCCAAAATTATACCACTATTTATATTAATAAATAGTACATATATTAAGTGAATTGAAAAGAAAATATATAGCAATAATAATGATAAGTATTAGCAAACAACCTGAGTGATATTCTTTAAATACAGCCTT
>JAQFVV010009382.1:0-13602 GCA_028023455.1 Epiperipatus broadwayi | reverse complement strand
TATATTGTAACCAACTGCTGCGCCCTTTCAACTACCCCTCATGCCGAACCCGTTGCGGCACTCAAAATTGTAACCGTAAATTGCGTGGTCCCAACTACAGAAACGCAAATGCACTAAGAATCGTAACTTCTATCACTGATCAATTCCCGTTGCACATTGTCAGCTATTAAGAGCTGTATCTAAAAGCATATCATGCTATCTATTTTATGCATCAAGGACCACAATCAACATCTGGGGCAACTTACCACAGACCAAACTAATGATCTAACCTAAACTTTTTATGATTTAATTTGATCGCAGCCAGGGTGTACCGCGAAGAACTACCATAGTATTATGATAAATACTTTAATCAAATTATAAGTGTAATGTTATTATTTGCAAACCTTAATTTGCATTTTTATTGTATGAGACCCGATGGCCGACCATGTACAAGATGGCATAATTTGTGGAATTACATAAGATTATGAAATTTTGAACCATCTATATGATTTCTAATACAGATGCTAGTCCAGGTAAAGCTTTGCAATAAATAAACATAAATACTTGGGTTCTTTTATAGTTTACTATATCATTGAGACTCTTATTATACTGACGAATGACAATTTAAAAACGTTAAGTAAATATATTTAATCATGTTATTATTTGGTAAATCTGTTTACAAGTTTAATAATTAATTTATATTGTATACTAGAATCAACTACGCAAAGTCAAATTGATGGAAAAGGTAAATGGGATTTTATTGTACCCCCCCACATCATAAACTACCAAAGACTAAAAGCATCCAAATGTTTTTTTTCAAAATATCACTAAACTCTTTTATCATGTTGACAATGGTATGTACTTCATGTATGCTCTATCCAAGGTTTATGATTTCTGATTTTAAGAATGACATATAGCAACTGCACAGTAAGTTTAATTATAAATCAACTTTTATTTACAAAATTATGAATAATAAGTAATTAATTCCAATGTTATAATTAAAAAACATAATAAACAAATAAAATAAATAAATTATAATTCCATCGACTTTCTTCACTAACATATCATAGGTACGGTTTTAAAAACCTAATCATACCTTATTTCAATTTGATATAATGAATCTTGAGTAAATTATACTAAATTCAAGATCAACTCATGAAATATTTAACATCATTTCCAGATTCAATAAATCCATACCGTAAACTTATAATAATATAATAAATACTATTATGTCTGTAGGATTTAGCTACAATGCAATCATTAAATAAAGTGATAATTTAAACTTACACTCCGGTAAATAATAATCAACCAACAGTTAATTATTATGAAGTAACTTGAATAGAATGTCCTGCTACAAGTTGATGATCTGAATTTTATAAATTATGCTTACAAATGAAAGAAGATGATTTAGCAGATTAACTAAAGTATTTTGCCCAACTTATATCTATGAAGTAAAACATATTCCTGTGGATGTATTCACTGCATTTGAGGAATTAAATAACACTAAACGTTTTGTGGATTTATACACTATCATAAAGCACAAGTATTAAGTACACCATTCCGCGGATTGTCCACCAGCGCAGGAATGAGTGTAAAATACAAAAATGGCAATAAAGTAATCTGCCGGATTAACCACCAGCACAGATTAACGTTCTTTTACATTTTAAAACAACATTACTATTTACTTCACATTAAAGTGCAAAATCATCCCCTAAGTTATTCTGATCATTCAGAAAACACTAACATTCTAGCAAATGTGGGTTCTTGCATAATAAATGTTACGCTAATCAGGACAACTAATGTACTAACTTATCTTTCTTAAAATAAAACATGTGTAATATAATATAAGTAATATTAGTATAGGAATATAAATCTGGAAAGACTAACAAAATAACTCGGTGAAGATTGATACCCCCATGAATTCATTTAATACTTTTAAGCTTTTCGTAAGCGCTATTCTCTTGAATAAATATTTTATTCAACCCATATTAATTTAAACTTAATAAAATATAACTTATTAACTTCACATGCAAGTTCATATAACTATAAACTTAAAGCAAATGAATTATTCATCAAATACATAAAATCTAATGGGTGTGTGTGTGATATACCAAAAAATGTATAGCATTTTATAGTTCATCACATGAATTTTAGCAGGTGTGTGTGTCACAAATTAGATTGTAGAGCATTTTATAACTACAAATACGATCCGTAAACTATATGTACGATGTGTCGAACAATAAATGGATGAAGTAATAGCTATAATTATGGTTGAATTCCATACATGCAATTTTATCCATTTGTGTTAGTTACTATAATCACTATTAGATTAATCTATTTTACGTGGCTCCATAAACAAGAAACAATTTTAAAAATATGACTCTAATGAACTTAAATGAAAATGTTTTTCAAAAGTTATTAATTTCTACATTTCTCTATTAAAATGTTCCAAGTTTATTACATCCATGCTAAATATTTATTTATCCACGCTTAAATCTATGAATAACTTTTGCAGCAATTAATTTAACTTATTCCAAACTGACGGCATAAAATTAGAAGATAATTTATTTGAAGACTGTTTATTATCTGTATCGCAAACAATTAACTTTTAGCAAATATATCACTGGCATTATAAAGTTAAATATCAATCAATATTATATTTTTATTAAAATTAGAACTATGAAATATTAAAAACTTAGGTTGATAACTTTAACATTTTACTTTAATTTAAACTTCTCTTCTTTTTTAAAAAACAAATTTTCATATTTATAAAACTTCTGTAATTAAAATACTTATTAAATTTTCTAAATTGTAGAACAATAAACATTTTAAAACATACCAAATTCTTTGCAATTAATTCTTTTAATTGGGGCTCAACATTTTAAATGTAATATTGGGAAATTATTACCGGTGATTTGATCCACTTGGCCAAAATGACTTGAACAGACTTTTTAAATTTAGCAATTCATCTTTTAAATACCACTAGGTTATTTTTACGTTTATAGCAAATTTTGTAGTAATCCGTTTACTTATTAACTATTTTAAAATAAGCTTATCAAATTTACACCATTTGCCTTTACCATTTTCTTTCCTTTTCTCTCCCTCCAAAAAGCAAATTATCAGACGATCTCCTCTAAAATTTGCCAGCTTCTTTTTCTTTTTTATTACATTGAGACACATACGTAATTACTGTATTTATTTTTTAATAATTTATTTTAATTGAACAAATGGTTTTTTAATTCAATGGAAATAATAATTTAAGATCATTTTAAACAAATAAAAATAAATATGCTTATTTATAATATTTTACTGGATTTTAATGTGTTGTAAAAATTTTAAAAAGTTAAACATTTTGATATGAGTTAGCATATGGAATGAAGCAAATTTTTAAATTTATTAAAACAATATAAGAAAGTAATCTGTTCAAAGTGCAATCAAGCCAATCAAATCACCAAAAGAAGAAAGAGAAATTTTTATACCAGTTACATCAATTAATATATTTTATACTAAAAATATATGGTTACAATATATATATATGTGTGTGTGTCAAAATATAGCATTTATTTGCATGTTTACATATAAAATAGCTTATGTATAATGAAATATTGTAGAACATGACCAACCTTTCAAAAATTTAAATGTTAAATTAATACACACAGAAACATTGAAGTCCTCTTCACTTGTAAGATAAAGCTCTACAGATTAAATGCATAAATATGTTTTAATCATTATCTACATGTTCATAAATTATGCAAACTTATATGTGTTTGAATTGACTAACATCGCCATACATGTGATATACATGATCAGATTACTAATGGTAAAATAATAACAACTATGATTTTCTTGGAATGGGAAGTTATATGTCTTCAATTTCTGTTATAAATAATGTCTTAATGTAAGTGTTATGAAATTAATTGGTTATTCTATGCAGGCAAAGGCAATTTCTGATTTTGTTAACTGGTCTCCATTGAGATTGATATGTAGTCCTTTTTTTTTGTAAATGATTCTTAGGATTGTGAATAAATTTTTCCTTTTGAAATATAACTTAAAAAATAATAACAAAATTTAACAATAATAATTAGTCCCTTATTTTGTCACCTCATTTTTTTTTATATGATTTATCAAATTTTTGATCTAACTTTGTCTCAATTTATCTGCTCACCTTGGTATTGTCACAATGAAAACTACATTCACAATTGGTGCTGTGGCTTGAAAGTTGCACAAATATCTAAAAGTACTGAAACTTCTTTATATTCTTACTTTCAAGATATATATATATATAACAAAATCATTTTACATTTTTCATTTGCAAAATGCCAAGTGTTGGTGTGGCCTAGTGGTTAGGCATAGCTGCTTTCCAAGCAGCTGGCCCGGATTCACTTCCCAGTCAATGTTTGACAGATGGGAAAAAAATTCAAATTACCATATTGATTTGAAATTATGTGATTTTTATCATTATTATTTATTATAGATTCATATTTTATAAATACACATTTGAGAGTAACATTTCCATGCTCTAGGTTTAAATTATTTTTCATTACCAAAGGATCCAAGGCAGACATAAGTCATTTATATTTTCCTCCGAAAATCTAGTATCCAAATGATTCAAAGCAGTTGAATAAATTTTAAGTATTGCATATTTTAGCATCTATATAATTATTGGAATGTAAAATTGTTTAAACTTTGACATTCCAGTAGATGTTATCTAGATATTGGTCTCTTAATTTATTAAATTTTGTTTTTACATTTATTTTTATAGCACTATGTTTTATAAATTGTAATACATTAAAGATCAGCCTTTTCTTGCTATTGTACATGTGCTTTTTACTTATGTTAATAATAAATGAATAATTTCATTCCCAACACAAGATATAGTATTTATGAAAGAATAAAATGAATCTACTTATTCTTTCCAACCCAAATGCTTATATATGGGCAAATCTTTAAGTACTGGAAATGAAAGTTGAAGGATAGACCACTCACTTTAAATTACTGTTTACTTATGTCTGAATGAAGGGGATGATTTATGAAATTATTTAGAATTTACTAAACATCACTTCTCAAATGAAACTTAAACATATGTAAATAAGCATTTATTTTTATAGCGCTATGTTTTATAAATTGTAATACATTAAAGATCAGCCTTTTCAAGCTATTGTGCATGCGTTTTATTTATGTTAATAAAACATAGCACTATAAAAATAAATGCTTATTTTTACATATGTTTAAGTTTTCGTATTTGAGAGTGATGTTTAGTAAATTCTAGATAATTTTGTCAATGTCATTCATTCAGACATCATAAACAGTAATTTAAAGTGAGTGGATTCATCCTCATGCTTTCATTTCCAGTACTTAAGATTTGCCCATATATAAGCATTTGGGTTGGAAAGAATAAGTGGATTCATTTTATTCTTTCATAAATACTATATCTTGTGTTGGGAATGAAAGTATTCATTTATTATTAACATTCGTAAAAGCGCATGCACAATAGCTCGAAAAGGCTGATCTTAATATATTATAAATTTTGTTTTTGCAAATTGGTATATTTCAGTGAGAATAAATTCTCTTTTGCAAAATTTTATTTAATTTGTAATAATGCCACTAATACATCTGATATTGTGGGATTTTTTGAGGATTTTTTTAAACAACATTTACTTATTGAGTCATTGAATTCATCAAGTTGTTCTGTACAGTAGTAACTCATTAATATATATTAATTTCTTAATTTTCTTTCTTCCTTCCCTATGTATTGATTTCTTACTTTAACATATACTATTTATAACTTTCTTAAACACTTTTTCAATACTATTTACTTATATAAAACTAATAGTTTAGACTATCCTGCAGTCATCATCAGAGCTACAATATTCAAAAAATATATAATTATACACTTATACACATATTCATATACATAATTAAATACATAAAATAAAATATACATTTTAACCTGACTTATTATAAAATAATCATTTCTCATTTCATTACTTTTTACCTCCTTAAATAATTCTATCCACATTTACTTAAGAAAGTTGTAAATAGTATGATATTAATTTTCTTACTATTTCATTTAGAATATCTAAATACTTATCTTATTTCATAAATATTCTGAACATTTATACAAAAAAGTAGTCCATGATAATTTAAATTTAGCTTTTATTCATGTGTAGCATATTTGGGATGAATATATAATCATGCTATGATTATGATTTGTTGTATATCAAAAGCATGCTAAGCATGAATAAAGATAAGTTTAAAATATATTGACTACCTTTTCTGTATAAGTGTCCAGTACATTTATGAGAGTATTACAATTGCCCAAAAAAGAGAAAAACAATCTATGGTATTGAATTACCCTATTTCAATGAGAGTTCTGAATGATATAACATCAATTTCTTGAAATGTTGGCCACCTCTTTAAGCTTTTAAATTCTTATAGATGATCTCCTAAACATACATTGTATATTTTGATCTTAAAAGACTTTCAATCTTAATAAATGTGACCTGTTTCTATGCATTGATACCATTTCCAACCTTCTAATGCACTTAATAATACTATTTTTAACACCAAAACTTTATTCTTACAGTTTTGGTTGCCATGCAGTCATCATTATATGTCTTTATTGGAAATAGGATTATAAAGATCTCTGATGATGACTGCAGGACAGTTGAAACTGCAAGAGTAAAGTTTTGGTGTTAAAAATAGTATTGTTAAGTGTATAAGAAGGTTGGAATGTATCATATGTGAAATATAGAACTTACCACATAAAGAAAGGAAGAGGAAGAAGAAAATTGTATTTCAATGCATTGCATATATCACAGTGCTATTGAACTAAATATGAAATATGATCCTGTAAGCAAGCACATCATTTATTTTTCTAATATTATAGAGTTAAACATAACCATTTTTTATAAATCAAGGTTATTCTCTCTATAAAACTTCTTTTATCCCTATTACAATCCAATGGTTGTCATATGCAATAAGTTAATAATGTTGAAAAATTTCATCTGATCCCTAGATTCCAAATTTGACTAATATTTATATATATTATTATTATTTCTCTATTAAAATATTCATACTTTCATTGACTATCAAACAATGAAATAAAAGATTTAAACTTTCATCAGTATTCTCCTTATGTGATAAGTGTGCTTGTATAAAACTTTAGAAAAGCTTATCATTTTCATAAATTAATTATGGCTTAGTGCTTTTGAGAACTTATGGTGTTCTCATATTCATAGTATTTTTAACTATAATCATAATGAGAAATGAGTATAATTGTATATATTTGAAGAGATTTAAATTTATTGAAATTTAAGATTAATATTTAAATGAGAGCATCCATTTTTTGGAGAGAGGGAAGGATAAGCTCTATCTTGGTTGATAGATTCATGTTATTGGCTATAGAACATACCTTTTTATTTTTCTTTTGAATGATTCTCACTTAAAAGGGAACCGATTGGTGTCCTGTTGCCTTTTGGTGCTCAAGGAATATGTGAAACCATATTCTGGCTTGTCCGAGGCCCTTTTGGACAAGAATTGGTGCTGGGAAAGGCGTGTAGATAAGGATTACTCAGGATTCCCCATAATAGATTGATTGACATCCAGTATGGGAGCATCTGATTTTGTAAACAGTGTTAGGGTGATAATTAAATTTATATCTTCTATAAATTTAAAGGAATAATTCTTGCTACACTGTGATTTGAGAATATTAACCAATTTCCATCTATGATCATGTATTGATTGCACAAATAGCATCGAGGAATTGATGGTAATTACTATAATAATGTTATCTCCTAGAATTTTAACTGTATATTTGTTCTTTCTTTTACAATTAGTGTTTTGTAATCTGAGATTATTATCTTTCAGGTTTTCAGTTAAAATTTCGAAATTCTTCCATTGATTTTATTTTGATGTGAATAACTGAATCGCTATGAACTTTTTGGTTTAAATGACACTTAAAATAGTGTATATTTTACCAGTCATTTGCATTTGATTGACAGTAAATTTTATAAATGACATGATCTGTATTATTCTGAGCACTATATGGTTTGACAAATAAAAATATTCCCAAGTTTAATATAGTAGTTATAATTTTTGATGACAATGATATTTCAGTTTCAACTGATCAGGAGATCCATTCATATTTAAATTCATTTTTCATGTTTTTAGATTGACCTGATGAAATCTTAGATTAACTTGCTAAATGTTTGGACATCTGTAGACCTAAATAAAATACTTATATGTTATATTATTTTAAAAAAAATTATACTCGATCTGCAATCCCGGCTGTTTCAAACATTCTGCCATGGCAATGGCCAATGGAGGAAAGGCAGTACATGGTCATCACAGTGTAGTAGTATTGAAATCTATTTTTAGTTGCTTCATGTAGGGTAATACTATTCTATTGAAGTCCTCCTAGCAGTCTTCCTGCCGCCACTACATGTACAGATCAATTCTATTTATTAATTCTTTTATCATAATTATTTATCTGGATTCAACTTAGCTATTTAAATGTAAAAGCAAATAAATGAATATTTTGCCATTGAAATATCTGGAGTGTGCAGAACCAATTAGCAGTGCAGGCTTTCAAACTTGGTGACAATTGCAAACTGCACAGCATAGAGGAACCAATGGTTCTAATATAAATTTGTTCCTGTTGTTCAAAAGTTGCCCCAGCTTGCTGGTGTGAAGAAATATGCAGTTCCTAAAGGTGAAACTCAGTGTTGAAGATTGATTCCAAAAGATATTAAAAGGATAATATAGTCTTAAAAAGATACCCACTTGGTCAATAAGTTTATGAATTAAGTCTGTAGTAAGATTTGTTGTTGATGTGTATGTATATATATATATATGCCCTAACTAATTTCTTTTCTTTTTAGTAATTGCAAAAAAATATTTTTTATTATTTATTATGGGATTATTATAATACATATTAATTTGATTTATTGAAAATCTATGTCTTACTTGAGGAGAGTTAATTATGCCTGTTAATAAAACATGTGGCAGCCTTATAACTTTTTTTTCTTTACTTGATTTATTTGAAAAGTGCATACCAAAATAACATTTTTTTCTAACGCATCAATTAACAGATTTATTTTTATTCCATCTATATATGTATATATTTGTATTTTTTTTTCTTTGTTTTATTAACCAAACTGTTTCAATAAATTATTTGTTTTTATTATGTGAAATTAAATTTAGAGTCATGCTATTCTTATTTAAGTATTCCATTATATATTTACATTTATAGTTTTATTTTGTTTCTGGATGTGCTTATGCTCTAGGCTGGGGAATATATTGGTTATATTAATGCATGGAATTACGATATATAGTGATAAATACTTCATCATATGTAGTCTTCTGTAAAGAGAAATACACTTCGGGAATTCATTTGGAATATCCTGATTATTAATAAAACTACTAGATGGCGCATTTTTGAGTCTGATTCTTCATATTATAAATATGATGTAGCTAGAATTGTATGGAAGAGAGTTGCAGTAGCAGGGTTAACATATGGTAATGATGGCCACAGTGTGCTAGTAAAAGGGTTTTTAGATTATTTAGAGAAAGTTCAAAGGGAAGTAGGAAGACATGCATTAGATGCAGAGATGTGGACAGCAAAGGAACAATTCAAGGAGAAATGGGATGGTCACGTTTTTAAAAGAGAGATGCAAAAAGTAAAATGAAAAATGTTTGGTAGTTGCAGTTTATGGATAGTAAAAAAAGAATAGCCAAAATAGTGTTCAATTGGGTTATGAGTAAAGGGCAGGTAACAAGATGGGTGAGAAAGGTAATGCGGTATGCAAAAGATTTGGATAAAGAATTTATATCAGTATACCTTATGAAAGGTGGGATAATTTTAGTTGCAAGTAGGAGGATTGATGAGAGTGTTATAATGGTAGGAATGGGATAAAAGAATAGAAGCATTAATAAAAAATAAGGGAGTTGGAGAACTAGGTATGAAGGGTTAGAAGAGCTTAAGAGTATAGAGAAGTGCAACACAGAACATTGGATGCGAAAGTTAATTTATGATAATAGTAAGAAAAGTAGTTGATTGTTTAAGGCTTGAACAGGACACAGCAACTTAGAGAATATACCTGTAAATGAAAACTATGGGTGATTTAGTCTACAAATTGTACAGGGAAGAGTTATGAGAAAATATTAGGCATCTGTTGATTGGAGATATGTAATGCTTGAAAGCTGAAAGGGGTACAGATAATGAAGTTATGGGAGAATAGATATGAACAAAGTGATTAAACAGGTAAAGGCGAGTTACTATTTTTATGCTGGGGTTGCTTAAAAAGATAAGGGGGATTTAGATATAAAGGCCATAACGTTGACAAAGATTATGTTGTGGAAATGGGATGGGGTGGGAATATGGGAAGACTTAGAGTGGGGAATGGGAAATAAAGTGGCTAACAGGGTTTATCTCGGCATAATTGCCGAGATTTCTTGACTCTCCCTTAAGGAGAAGCCAAAATACATCACATGTATATGTGGTTATGAAATGATCGGGGAATATAACCCATTTTTCCTGATTCTTCTATATAATTTTTACAAAATGGGAATATATGATTTGTCACTATTATCATTATCTTAATTGTTAACAGAGAACTGAGTTCAGGATTTCTATGTTTAATAAAATAATTCCATATGTTTCCATTCATTTATCTACATTATTCCATATTTTCCTCCTTTTTAATATATATATTAATTTACATGCTTTCATTAACTTAGAAATGAAAGCATTGAAATATTTATATTTGCTAATGATATTAAAATAAAAGCTGTTCTAATAATTTTATATATACATGAATTTTCATTGTAATAATTTTGTTCACCTGAATGGAAATCATTTGATCAATGCACCAGTTATTAAAAATTGGGAAAGTATACAATAATAACTGTTACTATCATTGCTAATTAAGATTCACTTCTATGAAAAAGTGAAATTGAAAATTCAAGACTCCTTTTACTATGTTATCTTTGATATTGTTGTTCCAGAGCAGATAATACTATCTTCCTACACGTAAAGAAAATCTGAGAAATGAATTCAATCTTTAAGGATTCCATTCATCAAAGTATTTTCATTATTATTATTTCAGCAAAGGACGAAGTTGAAAATGTATTTAAATCCTCAAGATTCCTGCTTTCAAATTGTGTTTAAAGATTGTTGCACTTGGCAAATAAGTCTACTAACTGTTTTTCTAAATAATCAATAAATTATCTCTAATACTTGTTTCAAATTCGCTCTAAATAGATTTTTATTTTCCATCAAATTCAAAATGAAAAGAACTTAATAGTAAGTGTAAGTTTTAAAAAATTAATGAACAAATGTCTTGATTTTTTAAAATTATAATTATTAAATGAGTGAAAAAAATATGCAATTCTTTTTATTAAACGTAGAAATCCTAAACTTAAAAAGTTTGTGAACAAAGATAATGACTTTTTTTTTAATTATAAAATGATCTATGACTACAGTCTAATAGTTTAATTTTTTATATATTATAATATTAAAAGACTGCAAGGTTTTACACAGACGCAAAACTCTCCATACAGTAGCGCCATTTAGTGCAAGCCATAATAACCAATGGAAGCAAGAAAGTTTGTGCATAAAATCCCTATCTAATACCTACTCATCCAATATCCCCAGATAGTTTCTAGCTTTTGGCTTTTATCAGTGACGAGTCTTGGATCTGAGAGCACTGCATCTAGATCTTAGGATCTAATGCAACACTCCAACAGATCTGAACTCAGTTCAACATTCATAATTTTGTCTTTGGTTCTTTAATAACCACAGTAACTATAATCCTATTGGACGGGATTGATATTAAACTAACAAACATCACATGATCACTATTATTTATGCTTTTTGCATCCAGTGGTTGCTCTGGTTTGCACTGAGTGGGCTACTGTATGGAGAGTTTGCCTCTGTGAAAAACAGTTTGTACAAGCATAAAGAATGGTGATCATGTAATGTTTGATGGTTTAATACAAGATTTTATGTGAGTATATTTTAATTTCAAATTTTATTTTAAGCTTTATTTTGTCATTAAAGCCCAAGAATTTCATTATTTTAGATGTAGAAAATAAAATGTTTTAGCTCTAAAATATTGGAAACTAGAAAGTAATTGTCGATAAATATTTATTTTTATGGTATAGAAATATTTGAAAATATCGGATTTTAAAGCATTTTTCTTAATATATAAAATAAGTTTTACACTGACTTAGTTTAATAAATAGGTTAAAATTTAAAGTGAGCGCATCTTAAATTAATGTTAACCTTTTTCAGAAGGATGAAATGTAATTAAATGAAAGCATAAATATATGCTTAATTATTCACATATATATATAGGATTCAGTTTGTAACAAAATTAAGTTATTTTATAACATAATTATTATTTTAAATGTTTTTAAAACTAATAAAAATAATAAACTTTTTGTTGTTACTGAATTGTGCAAGGAGTGACTGATGCTAGAACTTCTTATCCTCTGATTTTGTTGCACATCTCTGATCAAAAATTAAAACTAAATTATAAATTCATTACTATTAAAAGTAAATCATTAAACAACATAAAAATGTATAATCAAGTGATTGATACAAAGTGATTTCATTCAGGATTAGACTATTGAGAACTAAATTTGACAAGAAGAATCTCTGATCATTCACTGAAATAGATCTGGGAAAAGAATTAAGATAGATTTAAACTTAAATTAGCCTACAAATTTTTATGTGTATGTACATATGTGCAAAGTAATAGCACTATTTGCATTTAAGAAAATGGATGGGAGTGTTTATTGTCATCATTATTACTAGCAATAAATCTAACATATGTCAGAAAGTTATCCCTAACAGCTTCAGTAGTATTACTTCAATGTGTCACTTCTTCTCTGAAGTGAGTAGTTCAAATATTATGTCATCTATTGTTCTATTTTCTTTAACTGATCCTATCATTTCTTCCCATGTATGTATGGTTGTTAGTCTATATGATTACAAAACTGCAATTATTAAAAATCACTTCATACACACATCCCACACATCTAGTCAAATATGCACACTATATAGTTTAAATATACAGCATATTGTTTAATAATTAATGTTTAACAGTGTTAATAAAGTTAGAATCTACTAAACATGTTTATTTAGAGAAATTAGAAAATGAAAACTCCCAATCACAAAATTAATTTAATAGTTATTTGTGATAAGTTTAAAGCCCATAGATTTGACGATTAGTAGGATTAGCTAATAAATAATTTAAATTTCCCTCAGGTTGGGATAATAGAAATCAAATTGCCATTTTAAATACATTGGGAGAGGTAATAGTCAAGAGAAAAAGAAAATAGATAAATAGGAAATATTTGTATTTGAGAATATGTTTGTTTATGTGATGTTATAATGCTCTAATATTTAGAGGCACACTGCCTAAATATTATTTTAGACATAAGGAATGATAGCGTGGAGTGTGTATGTAAAGTTTGGTTAAAATATTCTCTATTCCAACAATGATTTCCAGCACAAAAATATCTACATTAGTATTGGTTGAATACTTTATGTAGGTAGATATAATTGGGACTATAAAAATGGTAATATATGTAAAGAGATTTTAATAATAGATGTGC
>JAQFVV010009381.1:0-13616 GCA_028023455.1 Epiperipatus broadwayi | reverse complement strand
TGTATTAACAAAATCTTTACTCCGTGTTATTTTTTATAATACCATAATGCTTTATTTAAACACAAACTTCTACAGTACACTCTACTTTTAAAACTAATTACTACAGAAATATATACATGAAAAAAAGTCTTTTTATTTGCTGTGTGTTGAAAATTTCACACCTTTCCGGATTTATCAGTTCATTGGTTCAATTATCTCACCATTTCAATTCGTCTGTTCTTCTGCATTTCTACCAATCAAATTGTACTCCTAATTTCTCTGTGGTCCGGCTTGTTCTCAATTTCTCTAAACGTAATCCTTTGTCCTCTATAATCCGTTTTATATTTTTATATTCCGCCATTCCAAAAAGCAAAAAATATGTTGTAATTTCACTTCTGAAATATTTCTTTTTCTTTTATCAAACACTTCAGTAATGAGAGACGATTGAACTTAATATGTTTCTGCATATTTATTATGCTTAAAGCCACTGCCTTTTTATTCCAGATTTGGTGATAAATCTGTTTAAATTGCTATACGTTTTCTAATCAGTGTGTTTATTGCATATATTCCCATTAAAAGTTTCTATCCAAAATAGATTGAATTATCTAAATAATATGCCAAAAATGTTAAAATCTCTGTCAATATAATTTGCCATTGTTTCAAACTCAGAAATGAATTAAGAATCTATGACTTATATAGTTAGAGGAACCACACAGTTAATGCTACCATTTAATCTAGCTTCACAGATTTATAGTTACATCATAAAATAATAAGATGTTTTTTTTTTACATTATTAACATATGTTAAAGTTTATTACATATATATGTATACCTTCTGACTGCAATCTTAAGTTCAGCCCTCTCATAGAAAAAACATTGATCTCCTTATAGGCAAAAAAATACCAAAGCTACAAAGCAGCAAACGAAATATTTCTTCAGGGGAATAAATAATATCAATTCTTTTAATATTATTAAAATTTGTTACAAGATGAAAGAATTTCTAATCTCTGGATAGTTCTATTAAGTTAAATAAAAATATCATATTAAGATCTTCAGATGAAACGAAGTAAACAAAAATTGATGCTCTGGGAATACATTTTCAATAACGTAAAAAAAAAAATCAAATAGAATATTATAATTAATTTTAAAGTTAAAGCAGGATGTTGGAAACTATTATTAGAATGTATTCAAATAATTTGATCAACATTTAGTTGATTAATTTTCAACTAAATCAATCAAGAAAAAAAACTTTTGTGAAGATATATATATTTTAAAAAGTGTATTATAAATCTAGAGTAAAAATAAAAACTCTTAAAATAAATTTCAATAAATTATATTTTCTAGGTGTTCTTGGTTTTTATCAGTATACAAGCATATGTACCCAGTCTATGAAAAAGCCGTCGTTTTTTATTGCTTTGACGAATTTTAATTACGCATGGTATTACTGTGGAACCATGAGTTATCACATATCAAACTACACGACTTCAAACTGGTGGTCGAGAGGTCAGCGACAGTTGCTTTACAAGCAGTTGTCTCGGGTTAGCGGGTTCGCTTCCCGGCTGATGCTATGACACATGAGAAAAAAAAATATATAGAATATATTCCCCCCCCCCCCCATCGCTAAATATCACATTTCAATCTTGAATTTATGTATTGTAATCATATTTACTTCACGATTTAATACTATACCTATTCAGTTCTGTACTGTAGTTAAAAACACATGAACTGATTTTTTTCTAAGCACTTTCTCCTTCAAAAAGTATTGTTCCAATACCATATTCTTTTACAATCCAGAAAAGTATCCAGTCTATGAAAAGGTCATCACTTTTTGTAATAGTTTCTTTTAATCTGTAGCTTTAACACGTTACTTCCTTTGTATAAAATGCTTGATAAAAAAAAAAAAAAAGATTTGTTAATGGCAAAACAAATAATTATTTTTCCCTTGAAAAATGCACCCTCTAACAAAGAAATGTTTAACTTGAACATCATGTGACAGTATTATGAATAAACATTTAGGGATTTTATATATAAGATCCCCCAACCATATTGCAAACATCCCCTAGGCAAAAAGCCGAATCATGCTTTCCACTCTTCAGTTGCATTAACTTACTAAACATGTGAATCTCTATGATAAAACAGTTTAGTTTTCAGTATATTATACATTAAGAGGTTTGGCTTTAGAAAATGCTAATATACATATGTGCAGAGAGAAAAAGAAAGAGGATAAAGCACTAATGGGGAATCCATTTTTAAAAGGAAAATCTAGGTAAAATATAAAATAGACTTTTTAATAAAAAAAACTCACAGAAGGGCTAAGGCTTCTCCAACTGTTTTTAATAAAAAAAACTCACAGCAGGGCTAAGGCTTCTCCAACTGTCCCTTATAGAGAACAGTAAAAAAAAAACCAATACCAAGATTTGCAATTATTAAGTGATGAAAGTTTGAGCATTTATTCATATGTTTATGATTCTTTAGGTAAGAATAGATAGACACTCATTTGCCAACCTATGTTAGATGGTTATCTGAATTTAATCTTTGGAGATAAAATTTTAAGACATATTTACATAACTTAGATTTGAATCCCAGGTCATAAGCAAAACAAATTAATAGGTTATTTCTTCATCATGAGGCCCTTCAAAAAAATGGAGGACATAATCATTGCCATTATATGACATTTAAGGTTGAATTGGAATTAAGTGAAGCTTAAATGCAAATTCTAAATTTAATTATTTTGGATCAGTTAAATGCTGTGATATAATAAAGTATGCATATATACTATAATAGACAGTGATATATATATATATATATTGAAGCAGATGATCTGATGCTCAGATCCTGCTTCACAGCCCACATCCAATCCCCTACCACCTAACCGTATTCAAACTCATCCATACACACGTATTCACATAACTAATAATATATTTCTTTACCCAATAGTATAAAATAATGTAAACGTATGTGTCTTAATTTAATATTTAATCTAATAATAATATTCTCATGTGTATGCGGGCGTAAATAATAAATATATATGTATATTTTAGCGTAGGAGATGGTGATTGAATTAATAGTATATTATATATATATAAGATATTATATATGATACTTATTATATTTTTCATATATAAGTTTGTAGCCAGAAATGATGCAATCTTGTTAGTAAGTCTCTCGAAAAACAATAACCCGGAAGACCCTTTAGATTAAAATAGAAGATTACAAATTAGTAATAATAGAAGAAACCCATTAGTGGAAATTGTCCACGCTAGCTTGTTTTAAAATCACAAGATATATTTTAAAACAATCGTTCGAGAAACTGATAACAAACTTGCATTGTTTCAAACATCTTACCAGATAAGAGTATCCGGCCAAACGATTCCAAATGAAATCTAAGTGCTTAAACCACCTCAGGTCCAACAGTAGTTGCCTAGTTACAAATTCAAATTAAAAGTATGAATACTGCTGGATTTGAATCCACAAGAAGGGGAGATCATTAAATAGCCATGCTGCTGAACATAATCCACGCCCGATTTAATTTTCACGCAATGTGTTGTGAGTAGTAAATTTCGCCTTGTCCCTCAGTTCTAACATGCTGATCCCATGAACGAAGCTTCTGTACTCCGTGCTACTGAACTTTACATATGTCTTTCCAATGAAATGAAGTGCTATCACAAATCATCCCGCTACCCTAGATCTAGTGACAATACCAATGGACTGATTCCTAGTGAAATGCTTTTCTCAATCATCAAGGTAAAGAACTCAGACTGCTTATAATTCCTAAAATCCTGCCTTCTATGTAATGTGTATATTTTAAACTATATCTTTTAAATGTCTTCAAATATATATATAATTCTATATAACTAATCTATGCTAAGCCTCTTATAAAATGTTTTTCTGTTATTTGATTTAAAAGCGGCCAATAATTTTTATTAACATTTTTACGTATTTATATTTTAAAGTTAATGCCAATAATATTCTAAAATCGCCAGCATATAACTTATTTTGTTTTCCTCACCCATCATTTACAGGGTAAATAATTTATAATTGATAAAAACAAGTCTTATTCGGCTTGCCCAGATGCTCGCGGTTTTAGAGAAAATTATATTTTCATGTTTACTGTTGAAAAACAGATTTGACATCTGTTTTTCCCAGTCTCCTTCCTAAATAATGCGCTATCTTTCAACTATATTATATATGTAAATTTTATCTTAGCTATTACGACCATCCTTTTTATTTTGCAATCAATTAATCCACAAGGGCGTAAATCAACCAAAATTGAGGTTTAATGTGTAAAACGTAATGAATAATATTAAGTAATATAATGTAAAGGGGGGAGGGGGACCTTAACCTTTTATTCTATGTTTATATGTATAATTATTATCCCTGTTTGCGTAAAATGAAGCCATGTCATTACGCTGAATAGTTCATCATTCGTGGGCAATAATCTTTATTTTCAGAAGTATATTTATGTTTTATTAGTAAGCGTTTAGTGCATAAAGGCCATTCTATTTTATATATATGTTCGTGCTTCTTTATTACATGGAGGCAACCGCAAAGTCGGACTCCATCGTCATCTCAATGTCCTTAAACCAGGCTGTAAAACCACCCTGGGGACATCCTTGGTTCGTGCATGCTTTATACGGGGAACGCTCTGGAAAAACCAGCCCGATACTGACATAGCCGACCACTCCTCGTCATCCATGATTCACCTGTACCTCATTCCAGGGAATCTGGACTCTTTTCGTTCATAAAACCGACCCTGCCAAAGTTTGCAGAGGAAATCTGTCACTTCTTAGAATTCGTGAAGCACACTCCAGGATCCATAAAAAGGACCGATAATAAGCCACCATGCACGCACCGCTTTTCCCTTATCTTATCATTCGCCCAGAAGGATTCATAAGCCGTAATGAAATGATTTATTTAAACAAACGTATGTCCCTTATTTTAATATAAGTATTAATCCGATAAATTTAGTATCGTTTGTGTAAATTGTTCATTACCCATCTCGCGCATTAATTATCTAAAATTCCCAGTTAACCATCATATTAAATGTAATCAAATATTATCTGTGTTAAAATTATTGTTTGAAGTAATCAAATGCTCTTTTCGTTTCTGGGGGTGTGATAGCATTCTAATCTATTCTAATAGCGCTAATTTACTCAAACACATACATATATTATTGGCATAGCCGCAATTATCATGTTATTGTATAAAATGATTCAAATAAATATCTCTAATAATCCTGAGGCTCACGTCGGTTAAATGACCCGACATAATTATTATTAATAAATCGTAAATATATATACATCAAACTCGAATCAGTGCTTTCTTTAGTTAAAATAAATATTAAGTTATTTCTTAAGCTTAAATATGACTAGATGATCTCCGCTCTACACATAATTAACATGCTTGTTATTAAGTTATTCTATCATGAGTTAGCCTTGAGTCTTTTGTGTCTCCGATATCGATGCCGGCGGATGAGAAGTGGATTAATCGATGTCATCGGGATTGTTGCTCATAATGTTATAGATCTGGGGAATAGGCAAATAGGGCAGAATTCATGAGTGCTCCTGACCTGTGTATCTTGCGGACGATTGGATTCGAGGTACTTTTGCCTAGATGCTAGATCATGTTACGTGAACATACAAATCTGACCGGCACAATATATATATATATATGAAATCAATAATGAAAAACGCATTGACTTCAACATTGTAGTCTGCTGTCAAGGGGCTAAAAAAAGATTGAAGAAATAAAAAATGATGTCAGAGAATCTAGAGTTAACAGGAGAGTTATAAACACCAAAATGTTAAACGGTTATATGAAAATTAAGAAAAAATTGACAAAGCCCTCTAACACTCTTAGAAGTGTTCTATACTGTAAATCATGCAAAAACTATAGAAAGATATAATATACAAAATCCAATAGGAACCCAAGCCCCAGTCAAGCAAATACTCCTGACAAATCACCCTAAGGATCATCATAATTAAGCAAAAGCAGTGACATAATCAAAGAAAGAGAGAGGGGGATAGGGCAAAAGAATGAGACCACACAAAGTTTAATCCATCAAGAAATTATGATTGTCCCACAGAATGATACATTTCTCAGACCATATCAGTACATACATTACAATATATATATCAAAATATTTTTTTTATCTTTTTTTTTTTAGTGATCAAAATAAAATCTATAAATTTGCATAAACAAATTAGGATTTTCTATAATATGAAAAATTGCATTTCAGCTGTCAGTAATCAGAATTTCATTTATATAGTTTTCTCCAAAATGTTTTAAAAATCCTTAAATTCAGGAAAAGTATTAATGTAGTTGACCAAAATAGCTCCAATAAAAAAAAATCCAATAAAACCTACATCAGACGTAGGCAATGCATTGCTTATGACCTTTTATGGCTTTCCATGTGGTCCATTTTATATGGCATTGTTATTTCATAGTTACATTTTATTTTAAAAAAATATGTGTTGTTGGTTTTCATTCATTCACTCATATTTCTCTCAATCAAGATATAATATAAATGAATATTTCTCAAATTATCAACCAATAAAAACAAATTATTTAATTTTAATAGTTTTTTTTTTTTTAAGTGTCATAGCATCGGCCGGGACGCGAACCCGGGCAACTGCCTGCAAGTGCAAAGTAGTCGCGCTGACCTCTCGACCACCAATGCTTAGTTTTATTTTCACAAACAATAAATAATTTGATGTGAGAATTCTGAGAAACCAGCAACATCATGTGTATGTGGTATTTACAAACACAATGTCAGTTTATCACATTCTTCAAAAGTGAAAGTACTTATTTTTTTAAATTAATAAACATACTTTATAGATTCATATAAAGAAATGAAGATTTCCAAATAAATGAAAACATTCCAAGATGGTGGACAAATGATTACTGTTTTGCTGATGTGAAAAATTTATAAGCTCTATTACGTTGCTAAATATGTTGAATATAATACACTTAAAGATGGTATTAGGAAACTTAACTATTAATTAAATAGACTGGAAGTTAAAATACACTTTTTATTAAATAATTAACAATATTCTGTGTGCTCAAAGCACACTGTGAAGAATTCTAATCATTATTTTAAACATGAGATGCTTTAAAACAAGAACTGAATCTATAAACCACTTTGTGGATGGAAAGGGACATATGTTAGTGAAGTGAAGCCATCTTTATCAAACAGCTGCTCTATCAAATTAACTGCTCTGTCAAAAATAAGATTAAAAGAGCTAGAAAGAATTGTGTCTACTATTGTAGTTTATGTATGCACCAATATACATATGCTTCATTAAAACAGGCAAAACTCTCCATACAGTATTGCCACTCATGCAAAAGAGTAATCAATGGATGCCAGAAGGCTTGTGCATAAAATCCCCATCTAGTATCTACTTATCCAATATCCCAGACTAGTTTCTGCTTGTGGCCTTTGTCAGTGAGAGCCTTGGATCTGAAAGCACTGCACCTATATCTTAGGATACTGTAAGGAGAGATTTGCCTATTTTAATAACAATTATAAGCAAGCATAAGAAATGGTGATCATGTGATGTTTATTGGCTTAATAAATATGCTTCATTGGGAAAACACAAAAATATTGAATAGAGAGGAAAAGACAGAAAAAAAGAATCATCTAACAGAACAATGTCAAATTACCATGAACTTAAAATTAAAAAATTGAAAACTCAATAAGTAATAATTAAGAATATAAAATTTCAATTGACTATTGCCTATGACAGACTAGCATATTTGGTTAGAGTACCATTTCTCAACTTTTTTACACTATGAATAAACAAACTTGTTTGAACTGGTTACAGTGGTGCAATATTTTGCAATCTAATAAAATAGAACTAATTGTAATTAAAGGATACTATCTGTGCCCATGTTAATATTTGTTCATATCAAATAATTGTATTAATCAGGCCAAACTGACTATTTCAAAAAATAAGAACAGCTAAATAAAAATTTTAATTATATTTATTTCAATCTCTTGCCAAAAAAATAACAAAATAATCAACAAAATTATAATTTTATTAAAAAATAAAAACAGTATAATTGTGCAAAAGGAAATTAACCTCTAAACATGCACTGTTTGCAACTATTATAAATCTCCATGCATTCACATATCAGCACTGAGATTTATCGGAGATTAATTTTGTTCTGCGCAATTACAGATTTTTCAGCACATACTAATAGAAAAACATTATAAGTAAAAAATAAAATTAACTCTGTTATTGTCTGACTTCTATTAAAGTATTAATCATACTAATTGTTAGTATTTATATAATTTTTCTTATCATTTTGTGACCCATAAAAATTTTGGTGCAACCCAAAATTGGATCATAATCCAAAGATTGAAAACACTGGGTTAAAGCATCACCTTAAAGCCAGTATTTGTGAATTTAGATATTGCAGGTTTTATTCCCATGAATATACTATTAATGATTACCAACAACTCTAGACATTGAGTTACATATTAATCTGTGTATCATTACAAGTGAATGTATTTAAAAAAGTAAAAATAAAGTTTAAATGTTTTTAAAAATATTCAATAATTAAAGTAGGTGATAGAAGTGGTCTAATATATAATTACAAGTAAAATGCCACCATTACAAACTTTTAGATACCACCTGCTTTTTAAAATTATCTATAATGATTCCAACATTCAATAGATGCTTATCATTCTTCACAAAATTATTTATACACTTCACTTCTTCATTAAAAATATATTGACATTTTAAAAGATGTATAACTGTAGAAGTATTTATTTATATGTATATATGCAGTCTTTTGGCTTCAGAGAGGAGTTTGTGCTTAGCTAAAAGCAGATATTTTGATTCTTTTTTGAAGCCTTAAAGATAATGTCCACTCAATATGTTATTATCATTACAGATGTTATTACTATGTGAATAGTCTGTTCACCAAACTCATCCATGAGCATAGTAAATGTAATGGCTTTTTATCTCTTGAGTTTATATTCATAAAAACATGATGTTTTTTCTTCTTAGTTTCCTGATAATTCTTATCCACAATGCCAGTTGTGTTTTCTTGAAAACAATAAATGAGTGTATGACGGATCCCCTTTTTATACTGATATTTAAAATCATGACAAATACAACTAAATTATGCCCTTATTTCCAGGAGACTATAAAGTCACCAGCCAAGGCAGCAATTTGTAGCCAAAAGTGGAGGGTGGTATGAATCTCCACAATTGCAGACCCAGACTATTGTTTAATGGCAACCTTTTATTTAAATTCCTACAACTTTGAAGTAAAGGAAGATTGCATAAATGGAGTGGGGGGGCACCCTAATATTAAATGAGATTCTGTTGAACTTTATGAAGTTGTTAAAAAAGATAGAGGCAATCGATTAAAAAAATAGACATGTACATTATTATAAAGACACAAATATTGAAAACATAAATGGAATGGAATAAGGTACAAAAAAATCTGTAATTGGTCAGTAAATTTTCTACTGAGATAAGGCAATGTGCAAAAAATAAAAAAAGAATATCTACAGTTTATAAAATAGTACAAAAAATAATCAATAATGATATAAAAAATATAATTTAAATAGAAGGGATTTACACCCTACACATGGGCACTATAATGTTGCTATAATAGCTCAACAATGTCATGTTGAGTATTGAGAATACTCTCAAACCAAAGCACAAGATAGAGTCTTTTGAAAAGATATCTTTTGCACCTAAATTTAAGTTATTATAGGCCAATATAAAATGTCTTAGTTTGAAAGCGTGAAGTTATTTCTTTATTCCCTTTACATCCATTAATTTCTTTCTATATATTAATGCTCATGAAATGTTTCAATTTACTATGTGTTAATATTATGAACTATTAGAAATGTTAATATATATAGAAAGGAATTAATGGATGCAAAGTGAATGAAGAAATAACTTCATGCTCTCAAACTAAGGCACACTAGATTGGTCTATATAATTAAAAGGTACAAAAAATAAGAGCCAGCTTTTATCTTTTTAAAAGTCTCCTTCTTGTACTTTGGTTTGAGAGTATCCTCAGTAATCAAGAAGACATTATTGAGCTATTAGAACGACATTACAAAGAATATGCTTAGGGCGTAAATCCCTTTGGTTTAAATTACATACAATCTCTGTGCTGGTAAATGAAATTGAATAACAAATATAATTGTAAACTGACAACTAAAGCTAGTAGGAAATTAACATTTTTAAATTTAAAACATTTTGGTGTTGAAAAAAAAATTATTTCAATAATAAGACAAAAAAATGAAATTAATGTTAAAAAAAAGGATATTATAAAATATGTACAAGAGTTCAATAAAAAAATTATAGAGTAAGAAATATTAAAAAAATTTAAAAAACATCTACAATTGCTACATCTTCTAAATTGCAAACTATTTTAAATGAAGAAGTGAGACAAGCAATTACATCTATAAAGAAACAAAAAGCTCCAGAAAAAGACAGAATTATCATTGATGTTTTAAAAGAAGCAAATAAAGAAATAAAAGCCCTGTTGGCAAAGCTATTTACAATATATCTAAATGATAAAGATATTCTAGATGATTGAAAGAATATCATAGTAATATTAATATAAAAAAGGTAAACTTTAAAGTAATCAATTTAAAACAAAATTGAAACAGACACCTCTTTATAAATACAAAAATTATTTAATACAACAAACTGGCTTTCATTCATTATTGGAATCTTACCAAGATGTTTCTTTTTACAAAATCACATGACTAACTATTCTACTGCAACTGACCCAATGGACATTATTTATATTAAATTGCAAGAAATATAATTGTTAAAATACATACATGTAAATAAAAATGATTAAACTTATTACAATTTCCTCCTTTTTCTTTTATAATATATATATAAAACATTCTAAAAAATATTTTAAATTATAACTCTAAAGTTTGCAATAATCTAATAATGCCCATTTCCCTCATAGTTATGCTGAACCTTTAACCATGCTTACACATTTGCTTAAATTTTTTTCAATATACAAAATCCCATAACATTATCTTTTCTTGTACTTTTAACATACTTTATTACCTGAATATTTTTATACAATTCATTTAGGTTCAGTATTCAAGACCCTGATCTTATATTCTTTCTGTTAATTGCCCTATCATGTTCCTTATCTCTTTCAGTAGCACTAAAACATAAGGAGCATGGTATAGCAATTAACTGAAAAAATATAAGATCAGGACCATATATACATTTTTTTGGATACTAGACATAAAAATAAATTGTATAAAAAATATTCAGTAATAAAGTATGTTAAAAATTACAAGAAAATAAAATGTTATGGAATTTTGTATATTCAAGAAAATTTAAACAAATGTGTAAGCGTGGTTAAAGTTCTAGCACGAGGGAATGGTCATTGTTAGATTATTGAAAAATTTAGAGTTGTAATTTAAAATACTTTTTTAGATTGTTTTACAAATATATATATATATATTACAATTTTTTAAAAAGGGGGGTGGGTGTAATAATTTTAATCATTTTTATGTATATGTATATATTTTAATAATTATATTTATTGTAATATAATGTAAATAATGTCCATTGTGATTTTACAAAAAAAAAAATCTTGATAAGGTTGCATTAAGGAATGAAAGCTGAGTTGATGTATTATTTTTTTATTATTATTAATAGAGTTGTCTGTTTCAGTTTTGTTTTAAATTGATTATTTTAAAGTTTATATATAAGATGAAACATTATGGACAAATTTTAATATTGAAATTTGATCATTTAAAAGAAATAAGCGAAAGAAGATATCAAAAATTATAGATCTACTACAATTTGCATCAGTTCTATATAATATATTTACCAAGACAATTATAAATAATCTGTAGCAAACTTTGGCTTTTAATCAACGAAAAGAACAAACTGGATTTAAAAGTGATTTAGTACAGTAGATAACATAGAAGTATTGAGACAAATTGTAGAAAGAACTAATGAATATCTACTAAATTACAAAAAAATATATTTCATTGTATATGCATTTTCATGATGATAATTAAAATAAAGGTCAGAAATACTGTTACATTCTGAAAAAATATTTATCAAAATGCAATAGCAATAAATATATTACATGGTGATATTAAGATTAACTATGAGAAGATGTACAACCTGGTCATTCCCAATCTTTAAAAGTTTTTATAACAATATTATAAAAAGTATTTTAATGTAAGGGATTCAAACTCAGACTTTCACACAACCCTCAACTCTCCATGCTATCTCATTCATATTGCTGACCCACCTGATCATACTCATACTGAAAAGATAAATAATCACCAATATATGTATTTCATGCTAAACCAGCAATCATCAGTTGGTCTAGATTACTATCCTCATACATATATACAATCAGTGCTCAGCTTTATATTAAGATAGCCAATATTCATACTTTAATGGACAGGCTCCAAACTACTCCAACTCACAACTCTTCAGCCATCCATTTCATTGAAATTCTGATGATGGAGTGTTCAAAGCCCACATTCCATGTTGATCATTTAGTCATTCTGACCCCTCATGTTGTACTGGAGAATAATCCATTTATATACATATGCAAGAGATGGGCAGACCTTTAATGCACTGTATTTTTTTTAAATATGTAAATTAATACACTGTACAAGCTTACACACACCTGCACATATATAATGTAATACAAAGAATTCAAACTCAGACTTTCACCCAACCCTCAACTCTCCATATTACTGACCCACTGGATAATACATATGTTGAAATGATAAATGATCACCAATATACATATTTCATGCTAAACCAGCAATCATCAGTTAGTCCAGATTACCATCTCCACACATATATACAATCAGTGCTCAGCTTTATATTAAGATAGCCAATCTTTATACCTTAATGGACAGGTTTCAAACTACTCCAACCCACAGCTCTTCAGCCATCCATGTCATTGAAAATCTGATGATGGAACATTCAAAGCCCACATTAGTGCCAAGGTTGTCATCCTACCCATGTTGACCATTTAGTCATTCTGACCCTTCATGTTGTACTGGAGAATTCTTTATATTACATTATATATGTGCAGGTGTGTGTAAGCCTGTACAGTGTATTAATTTACATATTTAAAAAGTATTTTGTAGATTAAAATGGAAGGTTAAGGGAATAAAAGTAAATGGAGATTATTAAGATATATAGATTTTGCAGATGATGTGTTTGCTTTTGCCAATAATGCTTCAGATTTTTAGGAAATGTTGTGACAAAGATGAAAACAAAAAAGTATGACTAAAGATACATCTTGAAAAGACTAATGTAATGTACAATGGATTTTCTCAAAAGAAAAAATAAAGATTGACAATGATGAGTTAAAAGAAGTTAAAAACAAATACCTTGACCATATTATTACATCAGATAGAAATAAGATGGATGAAATTAATAAAAGAATTAAACTTAGATGAAGTATTTCAGATAGAAATAATTTAATATTAAAAGAAAGTATGTCTATGTATTTGAAAAGAGAGTTTTTAATAGAAGTGTTTTACTAGTTCTTACTTAAATCCGAGACTTGGACACTTAACAAAATAATAATACCAAAGTATGGCAAAATGTATATTAATAGTAACATGAAAAGATTGAAAATTAATATATTG
>JAQFVV010009380.1:0-13626 GCA_028023455.1 Epiperipatus broadwayi | reverse complement strand
CTCACTAGTGCAGGCATAGAAATCATGAATCACAAGTGATTATCTAGATTGTAATTTCAGGATGAGGAATTCAAATGCATGAAATGAGTGTTTCTATCATTGTAACTATATTAAACTTTCTCTCTAAAAGAAAATAGAGGTAATTAGGTATGGGTTACTATGATCAAATAATAAAATCTTAGCAAAAATATGTGGGTTTTCATAAGAAAAAGGATTCAAATTTATATTGATTTTATATTTATAATCTTTCATTTTATTAAGCAATTATATATTTTTTATTTTTATAGTAATAGTAGCATCTTTTAGTCATTTATTATATCTTTGTTTTATTATTTCATATTCTAATTCTATCTATATAATCATTAGAATACATAATAACAAATCTATTGCCTTTATTTTCTTTTTTGGATATTGTAATTTTTTCAATATTACAGATTTTCTTAATATCTTTAATAAATCTTCTATATTTATAGACTTCATTAGAAAATGTTTATTTAGTAAACAAGTTATTTTCTTTTTATCATCTACTGAAATATTAGCTATATCATATAAATAAGTCCTTTGTTCATTAATTCATTTTGTTCTTTAGACAATAGTCATTAAATTTATAAAATCATTATTTACTTTCTTATAACAGATCATATATTTATAAAATAATTATTACTACATCAAGATATGAATCTTTGATCCAACATCAATTTCCACATTTTTTTATATTTAATAATTATGCAGTGATTCCATTTGGTCCTTTACTTATATAAAAATCCAATGAAATCTTCCCTCATTTATTATCATTAAGAATGTTTTAATATCTTTTCTTAAAATTGTTAATTTACAAATATTATTGTTTAATACTAAATATTTTTTATCTAGAAAAATTTATAATACATAATTTTCTAATTGTACTTTTAATTTACAATTATTTGACATCTTTTTATTATTTTAATAGTAATATTACAAGCATTAGGAATTATTTTATATACATTACAATTAATTAAATAAGTTAATTGTCCTTTAACTTTATTGATATATATATAATTTAGTTGTTCAACCTTTTTAATTACTTATGAATTAAGATTTTTCAAATAACATCACAATCTTGATAACTTATAATGCTCCATGAAGTAGTGTAGGCCATAAACAGATCATAAATGAAATAATAAATGTTACTATAATATTAAATATGAAAATAAAGGAAATCCATTATGCTACATTTTCTATATAAGTTTGTAATCAAATAATATAAATATCAATATATAATAGTAATTACAAAAAATATATATATTTCTAATTATAAAAAAAAAAAAAACCTTTTTTCAAGGCATACTTTTATATCCTCTTCAATATTACACATTATCTGTCATATACATAGCAATACCTATTGTTTATGATATAAGTAATAATAATTAGCAATATTTATTGTTTATAATAGAAATAATAATAATAATTAGCAAAAATTAAAAGGGAATAAAAATAAAATTATGACATAGTAATCTAAAATGTTAGAAATTCAATAAAGGTTGAAATAAATTATATAACATAACAATTTTATATATGCTGCATTATTATATAATTTTCTATTCATTTTTAAATGACCAGTTACTAATTAAATTTATTGAAAGTTTATATGTATTCTTATAATTATCTTTGCTATGTTTAATATAATTTGTCATATATTTATCTTCTTTTTGGATCTTTATGGTAATTTAAAGGTTTAATATTTTTTTTACAAATTAAATTTTATGTCCATACGTTAAGTAGTAATTGTATACAACAAGTTCATCAACTTTTTTATTAAATGCATAAAATTATGTGCCAAGAAAGGCTTTTTTATATAATTATATATATTGCGATCACTATTATATATTGATATTTATATTACTTTATTATAATTTTATATTAAAAAAACAGCATAATGGATATACTTTATTTCCATTTTTTAATAAAGTTATACACTGCCCTCAAAAATAATATTACAAAAGAAAACGATAAGACATCTACAATTTAGATTTATGTTCTTTATATCAATAAGAACAGCTGATAAAATTAGTTTTATTCTAACGCACTATAGTACTAAAAAACTTTTAGCATCAACCAAAAAATGAACAATATTTTACCAAAACCCAAGAATTCATTAATTCTTGAAGCACAGGGAATCTAAAAATCTCTTGAAAAATTTATAAGGATTATTTCCATTTTTTAATAAAGTTATACACTGCCCTCAAAAATAATATTACAAAAGAAAATGATAAGACATCTACAATTTAGATTTATGTTCTTTATATCAATAAGAACAGCTGATAAAATTAGTCTTATTCTAACGCACTATAGTACTAAAAAACTTTTAGCATCAACCAAAAAATGAACAATATTTTACCAAAACCCAAGAATTCATTAATTCTTGAAGCACAGGGAATCTAAGAAATCTCTTGAAAAATTTATAAGGATTCTTTAAATGAACACAAACAATCATTGAATCAATATTTGAGGAGATAAACATGTTGTTTATTAAAATCAGGACTCATTCTAGATGCAATTCAAAGTATCCTAAAACAATTAAAGAAGACAATAAAAATTTTAAGAAAACCTAACTGCATTATTAAACATGATGAAACAATAAAATTCCCGTACACATCAAAAAAACTTTATGAACATTTGTCAGAAATAAAAATTGTCAAATCATGGCTATCTTTTTAAATTGGCTTATAAATTTTTTATTGGATAAAAATCATGTGATTAATTTATTTGGAGTATATTTTCTGATATAAACAATAGCTATGGAATCACCTTTATTCCCTAAACAACTGCAAGAGAGTAAGCAACCACATAAAATGAATCCAAATACTATGTTTAAATCTTTTATCTGAAAAAACTTAATTTTAACATATGCAAATAGTATCAAATAAGAAAAACCATTAACACTCAAAAATATGATTAAAAAATTTCTGTATGATTCCTAATAAATATCATTTCTTTCAATTCATACCTTATTTCTTTATGATATATGTAATAAAATAACTCAATTAGATCTATTAAATGCCTTTTGTAAATCAATAAAAAAATTTTTTTTTCTCTCTTCCTTTGTCTCTTCCTTTGAATATGTCAAAAATGTCACTCTTAAGAAAAATATTGTAAATTTTTGTTGTGGAACGTGAAATAATGCAAATATCTAGAAAGTCAACTAATTTCATATTAGTTTTTAAAGTAAATAGATGTCCATCTCATTGCCTTCCTAATTATCTCTCTAATTTGGAAAAATCAAATTAGTTTGAATTAAGCTTGCTTAGTTTAAATTTTATGCCCCCCTTTATTGATTTAATGGTATCTCAAGCTGTTTGTTGCAGTCTAAACAACTGTAAATTTTTTCATCTTTTTAAAATGTCTGCCTTTTTTTCCTATTTCTTAAGACAAATATTATAAAACTTATTGTAAGTAATGGCAACAATAGTAAAAAGCAAATTTATTTCATTATAATAACATTATAAGAAAGCAATCAACTAAATCCAGTTAAACAAAAACTTTTATTTCTTCATTTTGTGATTTCATGACTATATATTTATTTTTTTATACATTTTAGCATATATTGTAAATCATGCTTATAATAAAAATCAAATTTGAAATATTTATATAAAACAAATACTCTTCTTAGGAGCAGTATTACAAAATGTTAGTAGTCTGAACATTCATAACTGTGTTGTAGCAATCCTGAGTTAATGATAAATCAATGGAATAAATTTAATATTATTATAAGCTAGCTATATTGAAATATAAAATAGTAATTAATAAATATAAAGAAATCTTACTCTATTAAACAACAAAAGGTCTAAACAAATCATTTAAACAATTGTAACAACATAAAAAGAAAGTATTTGTGTGTATATGTGTACACATATATAGATATATATGTTTAAGTCTTGGTAACAATTATAATAATATGAGAATAAATAAATAAATAAGATCTATATATATCATCATAAAATGAGGATGATATATATAGATCTTATTTGTTTATTCTCATAACTTTTTTTTATATATTTAGTATTAATGTACGTGTTTTCATGATTTCTTTCCTATATTATCCTTTTGAACAAAGAAAGATCAAAATGTATTTTGTGTGTGTGTGTGTGTGTGTGTAAGTTTCAATTACAAATTATGGATTTATTTTTATATGTCTTCATATAACAAATTAATGGTGAGGCATGATATGAATGGTATTGATATTTTATTTTATTGGCACTTAAACTTTTTTGCTATTGTTAATAAATTTTCACTATAATTTTAAATTTTACTGAAAGTATTCTTTATCCTTATTATCAGATCCAATCTCTAGAGTATATGTATTGCTGTAATATGTAGTTGCATATGTGGTGATCATTTCCTAGTCTTCATGATTTATGCTTAACTGATAAATCTATTACAATAACAGAAAATATATGATTCATTGCTACAAGCAGCCCTCCATTTGGAGCTGGTACTCTCTTTTTAAGTTCTGTATATTGTTAAATCTTAGAAAATAATAAAGACTGGCTCTATACAGAATGAAGTTTTTTGGCTGAATATCTGATAATAATCCAGAGTTTGAAATTATAATCATCAAATCAATGTTACCAATGCCCATTTGTTACATCACTTTGGTTTCAAGTGTGTACCAGAATAAAATAACTCAGAATCATGTTAAGAACCATGAATTTGCTACAAAAAAGTGATAATTTGATTGGCCACTGTATTGTGGCATATTAAAGATGCAAGTTATTTCACTATAAATAATACTTGCAGGGATTAAAGTGAGAATTTTAGATAGATTTAAATACATTCCCATTTTTCTGATTCAACATTGCTTCTGCTTGTAAAGTGGCATGCTTAATTGTGACATATATCATTTTCTAAAAATTTGATAACACAGATTTACTACCCTAAGCAATGCCAGGAACACTATGTCCTGGATCAACAATTTCCTACAGTGGGAAAACCAAGGTCAATAATATCAGATCATAGGATACCATTCATATCAGCAGAATTCACACACTATATAGTTACATTTATCCAGAATCTCAGTGTAAACCCTGTTAAGGTGTTATAAGAGAGTTGGGTCAGTTTTTACAATTATATATAGGATTAGCTCATTGAAAATGGGTGAACCAAGTTAAGCAAGAATTGAACTACACTAATTGAATCTGTAACAAGTCTACTTGGTATGCAAATATCCATTTACATTTTAGCAAATATGGCCCTATTCTGATTAAAACAACTTCCAATTATTCAAGTAAGGATAGTCCAAATGATGACCAAACCCAAACTTTGAAATTTATTATGTAAAGAAGAATAAAGAAAAAGTAAATATTCTTCATCATATATATTCAAGGTCAGAAATAGAATTTCTATAAAGATATCCTAAGTAAGCCATTTTCCATAAACCATTTACAAAAACTGCCATTTGAAGGCTTATATAGGTTCAATGAGAAGAAAGAAAAAGGTGTTTTTAATAAAAGATGGTGAAAGGATCCAAGGTACATATAATTCTCTTGTCCTGAGAACTGTCATAGAAAGAACAGAGAATGTATAGTAGAAACGAATCAATAAATTCCTGAAAAATAAAATAAAGCAGTCATAAAATAAAATTAAGATAATAAAAGAAAGATTGAAAGAAAAAAAAAAATTATTGTTGGAAGTTTAATAAAATGACCAGCTTTGCGCTTTATTTAGGGAAAGTAATAATGTAAATAGATATAATCTAACCTCAAAAGTTAAATCTTTAAGCTGAGCTAAAGCAGTATACAGTGTATCTAAAGGAAAATCAAATGGGGTGGGATGTTTCCCAAAAAAAAAAAAAAGAATACTGTCGAGAGAATACAATCATAAAGATCCTAAAAAATCATAGGTACAGTGTAATATATTTTTATCAGGCATTGTTGTTTTATTCAGTTGCCTGGCATCTAACAATCTTACTGATTAAAATTTCTTTTAAATATTACCGTCGAGTTACTGTATTGCAATAAGCCTTTTAATATAATATCCCATTCCAACAACTGGTTGAGTTGCCTTTCTACTTCTCTATTCCTAGTGAATCCGAAGCTTCACTGATAAAGACAAAAGTCAGATACTCATATGTAAGATGGGAATATGACCTGGCTTGGTAAAGTTGATCTTGAAATACTTATAATGCTCATATCCAACTAAAAAAACATATTTTTATACTTGCTAACTAAAAATTCAAACTTATTTTGTACTCTGCACTTATTATTTTGGATTCTTGTATTGTTGTTATTATCTCTCTTGATTTATTTTCCTATCAGCAAATTCATATTGAGCTGTATGAATCAGATTACAAAAAGTCTGTTCATTCCTCCATATGTAATTCAAGCTGTATTATAATCCAGAATACATTTTGTTTTATACATAACTATATCCAAAAACAACTTCTTCAATAAAGAACTGCTAAGATAAGGAAGACATGGTTTATATCTCTTACTTCAACCCAGATCTGTTTTTAATGGTAGTTTGGCTTTGTGGTTATTTGCTAACATGACTTGCATGATACTTAATGGTAATGTATGTATTTTTTGATTCAGATGAGTAATCCAATCATAATGATCTTCAAAGATGATATAAATCTGTCTTCACTAATTCATCAAGAACTCAGTTACAATCCCTTCCATAGCAATTTTAAATTTTGGGCAGTTACGAATGACCACTTGTTTCATTCTATCCATCCAATTAGACATCAAGTTATTACCTAATTTATTATAAATATTTCTATCACATTCCATATTCCCCTTACCATTTTGAGGAATCCAAGTGAAAAACTCACTATCTAGGTCCAACTTGTTTAATACCTTATATACTCCAACTTTCTTGATGCACTTTGCTGGTGTAAAGATAGAGCAAACCGATAATGATCTAGATTGTCATCTATTTTTCTTTTTTTTTGTTACTTTCACTGATTTATTGCCAGATAATGAATGGCGGCAAGCCAGAGATGCTAGATTTACTGAGGGTCCCATTTTCAGTTCATTTAATTATATGTGTCCTTTTAGGATTGTCAGCCTTCCCCCCTTTTTTTCTATTCAACCATGAAAAACTTCTATTATTAATATTTTTTAATAATTTACATTACTAATATATGGTCCTTCCTTCGATTTCATCAATAATTTTGCAATGTAAGATGCAACTCTCTCTTAATAGGATCCTTGAACAAATATTCATTTTGGTCCACTATATTCAAGAATTTTGAAACTTGTGCATTTTCAAAATACTGCAACTTGCATAATAATTTTTCAGTCTGTGCTAATCATCATCTGATTTATTTTGCTAGGTAATTATGCCTTGCAATTCATATGATTTGATCCACAGTCAAAAGGCATGCCATTAGTGCTCTTGATCATGCTTACTATTGTTTAAAGAAGATCATCGTTCCCTCCTATTTTATAATTTTCCTGACACACCTGATATAGGATTTGATCCTGGTAGTCTCCAATCTAATAATCATTTAATAAGATTCTTTATATTCTTTAAAGTTGCTTGGCTCATTAAACAAGGAATCCTACCATGCATGTGAAGTAAATGGCTATATGTTATTGCCAATTTTCTTTCTTTACTGGTATTATTTAAAGCCCAGTATTATTCCATGATGTTTGAGTGTTCTATATGAGCTCTCCTCGCTAACCCTTAAGCATCCTTAATTTCAAAAACTGATTTATGATTCCAGAGTATTGTTCATAATGACCAGAATAAGGGTTTGGTTTTATCCACTGAAAACTAGTTTTGGTCTGTTATTTCTTTCCTCACTAGCATTAGGTACATGCTATATTTCTTCCATTTCATCTTTTATTTAACTGATAGACACATCTACTTATTATATTCTGGTCATCCTCTATTTTTATCTTTTGACTATCTCTTCTTTAGTCATCCTTAATTATTGTTGGCAGTTATTATTATTATTTTTTTCTTTTTTTAATTTCCTCCTTACATTTCTGTAATATTTCCTCTTTTCATTTGACTTTCCTGTCTCCTTTTTTTGTAACAAATTCCTTGATTTCTTGCCTCTCAATTTTACTAAGGCACATTAATAATCTCTTTTATCATTTCCTTTATTCCTTGCACTTGCTGAATGACTCTTTCTATTTTTTTTTTATTCCTCTTTTTCTACCCTCATTTGTTTAATCTTCTGAATGATTTCTTTCCTATTGCTGATGCCTCGTAGTTTTTTATTTATCTTTTCAGTATTTCAATCAATCCTGCTAGTTAATTCTTCATTATTTTGATCAATCTCACTAATTAATTCTTGAAGTATTGCCATCAATGCAATCATTTTGTTGTTCATTTATTTCATTTCTTAGTAATATTTGTGAATTTTTATTTTCCTTCCTGACTTTTTACTCCATTACTAAGCCACGTCGTCTCCTACCTTTCTGTCTTTTCTATCAATAATTTGCCTTTTTTATTTTTCCATTTCATTTATCTCTGCTTTTTTTTAAAGTCTCCCTTGTTCTTTTGATTGGTTAAAATCCAAAGTTTGCTGTAGATGAGTTGTAATCTTTTTAATAATTTTTTTTAAATAGAACTGATAAGACTGATGGGTCTGTAATTTCTGAGATCTTTTTAAAATTTTAAATATTAATACCGCAGTCTTCCAATCATCTGTTATATCTTTTGCCAAAAATTTTATTTCTTCACCTGCTTCTTTTAAAATATTGATTATAATTCAATCATTACCTGAAGCTTTTCCTTTCACATTTAATTGCATGTCTCATTTCTTCATTTAAAATCCTGGGCAATTCAGAAGATATAATAATTGTAGGAGATAATTTTCCTTGTTTTTTAACTCTTCTACATGTCATGATGTCACCTCTCTTTTTAGTAATAGTCTCATCTTTTTTTCTTATTTCAGAAATAAGTTTCCTACCAATATCAAGATGATGTTTTATACTCTTGAGACTTATTTTCTTCTATAGCTTTACTTGCTAGTTAACAATTATACTTTCTTATATTATTATCAGCACTTTTTTCCACATCATTTTACAAAATTTAAGATATTCAATCCTTCTTAATGCATTATTTTTACATATTTTCATATTATTTTTCTTCATAAATTGTCTTGTCTCAGTAGAAATTTCACTGGTTAATTGCTGCTTTTTTGTACCAGCTATCTTTGTTGCAATTTTTAAAAATGTATTAATTATCTTCCTATTGAATTCATTCAAATGTGAATTATGTTCAAAATCTGTTAACATTTTAAAATGATTTGCAAGTTCCAATTTAAATTCATCGGAATAATTTTGAAGATACTAGTTTTGCATTAATATATATCTTAGGTCACACTAATGGATGATCACTTCCTGAGTTGAATTTATTAAAACATTACAATCTTGAAAAATATATTATCTGTTATCAAAATATAATCCAATTCTGCTATACTTTCATTTAGATGTGTCCATGTCCATTTCTCTCAAAAAAAGGAAAGTTTTTCTTTTTCTGCAAACTCCATGATAATTTTAAAATGTTACTTGGTCTAATGAAAAGCCTTTTGTACATCCAAATAAAAATCCTCAACTTCTTCATCACAATGAAAACTTGTTGAGGCATAAGCCTAAATTATCTGCACTTGATATCTGTTATTTAGTTGAATAACTAACTATTCTTGCCATTCTGACTGAAACCACCAATCTCTACAATATTGTTCTTTTACTTTTTATTTATAATAAATTCAACTCTACTTATACTTTCAATGTTTGTACCTTTGTAGTACAGTACATGTTCACTTTTTAAGTCAATTGTCTTTTAAACCCCTTTTTCTAACTTCACAAAATCCAATATCCCATTTAATAATAGAGTTCTTCCAATTCTTGCAATCTTACTTTCACTTGAAGGAGATCTGCAATTGTAAGTACCTAAATAAAAGGTCATCATCAAATAGCAGCCTGAGTTCACAATCAGGAGATTCAGAGCACTCTCAGCCTTCGGCCACCAACCATTGCCTTAGCTAGTGACTTTAGAACAACCTGGGAATAAGGGCCATGATTTATTATTGTCTATCGTGATTGTAAATATCTATTAGAAAATATATATATATATTCACACACACATTCATTCTGCCTTCAAGAAAACTCAACTCATATTTCAGTTAAGACCTATCAGACAATTGAGAAAAAAGAACACAATGTTTCTTGATTTTAAACTCAAGAGTTAAATAGCCAATAAATTCACTATGTTGGTTAATGCATGTTGAAGAACAGCCCATCCAGGTTCACATACTTTACGAAAATCACAATGACATGAACATATAGAGTTGACATTAGGAATTTTCCCTGCTCAGTTTATTTGAGACCTCCAAGGGGAATCAAAGGGTCTCCTTTCAGTTAACAGCAAAATCCTTAGTGCAGCTTCATGATGTAATGGATAGCGCACCGGATTTCTGGCTGTTGATTATGTCTATTTTAAAAGCTCAGCTTTTAAGATTTAACTCATGAAGCTAAATTATAACAATCATCTCAAATAATTTTCACCATTCCAATTAAAATTCCCTTCTAACTTTTCTAAATCCATAATATATCTAGTTCAGTAGAAATTCTCAACATCATCAAATATGAGTAGCAGTTTTCATCTCAATTAAAGCTTCATTACTTCAATAGTTCTTAAAACGGATTAACCACTGTTATATGTACATAGCATATTCAAAGGTTTGAGAAAAAGAAAAGTACTATAGAAAATAATGTATAAACATTTTTATTCTAATGATAATTTTTTTTCAAAAAAAAATCTGATAAAAGCTTATTCTATAGTAGAAGAAATTAAGAAAAATTAAACAGATACAATGAGAAAATGTTAATAAAAAATTAGTAAGTGAAAAAAATAAATATCAGAAAATTGATAAATTACTTATCCAAAACAAAGAATGATTAAATGTTTTTTAGTGGCAATTCAGACTCATATAATAAATAAACAAAACATTATTCTTCACATTTAAATAAAATATATAGGCACAGCTTTCAATCTTAAATTTCATTAATCCTGAATGGATAAATTGTTTTTTAAATAGACTCTAAAAATTTTAAAAGAAACTTACTTGATAACGCCCAAACTCACAGGCCAAATCAAGAGGAGTTTTGGAAACATTGTTCTGAATAGTTGGATCTGCATGATAATAGAGCAACTGGCTTACCTGTTAAAATGTATGTACATATACCTTAACATAAACAACTCTATTGTAGTATAACATATATATATATAATCATGAAAATAATAAATATAGGAACTAACTAAAAAAAAATAAAAACATAATAAAACACACAATTACTTCTCTATAAAACTGCTTTAATATTTCAACCAGCGGGCTGGTTTTCATCAGAAAGCATAGTAAAATGACTACTTCCAGAATTTAAACACTAAAATATTACAAACAGTTAAGTATCAGATAAGAAAACTAATTCCTATAGGCTAAAAATCTTTACAAAACTTTGTATAAAAAATATATAAAAAAAATTTTCACAAAAAAACTTTTTTCAAAAAACTAAAACCATACATATATTATTATTATTATTTATTAAAATATATCAAAAAATAATAAAAATATACTATGTACACCCCAAAAACGGTATTTTAATTCTACTATATGTATTTTACTATATACATATATATCTTATACATATATATCTTTTATATACATTACCCTTCGTGCTAGGCCACTTATAAAATAATTGCCTAGGGAAAAAAAACAAATCCCTAGGAAACTAGATAATTCAAGGATGTGATAGTACCTATATTCATATTCATATCATGGAAGATGTAAGGTCTTAAATTTAAAAATAAAAAAACTCTGTTTTTTTTCTCTCATGGAGGAAAAAATATCTTCCAATATAACTACTCTTAAATCATCAATCGAGTGATCAGGTAAATTGAAATGTTTAGAAACTGGTCTATCTTTATTTTTATGTAAAACATCAAATCTATGATTGGTCATTCTAATATGTAGACTGTTTGCTGACTCACCTATGTAATGACTCAAGCATCTATTATATCCTATACCAAGTTCACACTTTTACAATTGACATAGTTGGGGATATACCATTTAAAACCATGAATGGTATCTCCCTGAACCATCTTTGTAACAATAATATGTTTGCATGTAAGACATCTCTTATCCTCACATGAAAAACATCCTTTTCCTGACAAAAAATTAGTGCCAAAAACTGTCCTTACAAATCTATCCCTAAGTGTCCTACGTCTATGATATACAACTTTAGGTGAATAGGAAAAAACAAATCTCAGATAATAGGTGGAATTTAATATATTAAAATGTTTCCATAATATTTGGCTAATATTAGGTAAATCATCATTAAAGGTAAGAACCAGTGGTATATTTATCAACTGACTCTTTCTTTTCTTAGATAGAAGAAGTTCCTTCCTGTCAACTCCCGAAGATTTTACCGCTGCCCTATCTAACAAACAGGATATTTCATATTGATAAATTTATTATACAAAACCTTGTTATTTTGCTGAAGAAATCCCTCATCACTGCAAATTCTTTTAATCCTTAAAAATTGACTGTAAGGAATAATTAGTCTTTAAGTGCTTAGGGTGATTACTATAAAAATGTAGGTAACCATGACTATCAGTTGGCTTCCTAGCCACTTTTAGAAAAATTCATTGAAAATTGTATATGCTTATTAAAATTATTTAAATAATCAAAAAATGTATGAAGTTCTTCTTCATTGTATGGTCAGATTGTTTTTTGATATATTTTATTATTATTATTATTATTATTATTATTATTATTATTATTTATGTATGTATATAATCATTTATGTATGTATATAATCTTAAAAGCCTTTGAAAGGAGAAAAATTTTGAATTAGATACTAAAGAACTATATAACATTATGTAACCCATATTAATTTGTTACCACCTTTTTGCTCTTTTAATATATGAAATCAAAATTAATTATGTAACCTGTATATACTACCTAATCAGTTATATGTAACCATATCGATTGTAAAAGTATTAAGTAACCTATGATATTTGTAAAAATGCAACTATGTAATCTGGTCTCTCTTAATATTTGTAATCATAATCAATTTTTATATGTGTCCATATGGATGTAATCTTTTGATGTAACCTATAATCTTTGTAATTGCTACAAAAGCCTTTTCATTTATTATGTAGATAATATTGAATGCCTATAAAAAAAAAGAATTAGATACTGAAAAACTATATTACATATGTAATCTGTATTGATTTATATGACCTTTTTTTTCTTAATATACATAATCACTACTAATTTTTATGTAACCTTGTATATACTTCCAAATCGGTTATATATAACCATATTGATGTATATGTATGTTGTAACCTATGATCTTTGTAAATGTGTAACCATGTAATTTATTTTTTCTTTGAATATATGTAATCATAATTATTATTTTTACCTTGTATATACTCCCTCATGAGTAATATGTAACCATATTGATGTAAACTTATGTTATAACGTATGATCTTGTAAATATGTAACTTTTGGAAATCAATAAAGTTCCTTTGAAACAGCAGCAGCAGCAGCAGCAGCAGCAGCAGCAGCAGCAGCAGCAGCAGCAGCAGCAGCAGCAGCAGCAGCAGCAGCAGCAGCAGCAGCAGCAG